>PVJI01005058.1:0-100935 GCA_004026765.1 Micronycteris hirsuta | reverse complement strand
ATCATGGTAAGATATATGTAACAAAACTTGCCATTTAAATTATTTTAAGTGTACATTGAATATAGTTTAAAATCATTCTCAATAGGGGAATTCTATGACTTCCTGCTTGCTTATAAATATAAATCTGAATGGAAAATAAATATATTGGCGTCTCAAAGATCAATGGAAAAGACCCGCTGAGACAGAAACTTCTGTAAGTAAGCAGGGCGTCATTAACCATTTTTAAGAGACTCCACCAGCAGTCAGGTGGCTCCCCGGCCCTTACACATCCCAGCCTCCCTCAGCACCGTCTTCCCAGAAATGCTGCTCCAGGATCATTGCCACAAAGAGGGAATTGTTCAGGAGGAGAGGGTTTTTCACAGCCTCCCCACAGGCAGGTTGCCTGGCAAAGTTCTCGGTGTTGAGGAATGATTAAAGATAGGGAATATTTAAAATGGAGCCATTTTAATCAAGCTGCTAAAATTATTAACATTGTGAAGGTTAAGGCAAGAGGAAAGACTCTATTCATGTTCTAACTAGCCCGTGAACTTAAACCTTTTTGAACTTTTCAGTCCTGCCTCAGTGCCTAAATATACATCTGAACCTCCACATAACCCTTTGCCCCTTGAAGGACACAGGTATCCAGACCACCTAACATCCATTATTCAGGCCCCCAGACATGACCAGAACTCTTGACACCCATCCTCCAGACCACCTAGCATCTGCTGTCCAGACTGATGGCTATTGTGGACCAATCCTAGGCCTAAAAATGAAGGACCAATTATTTTTAAGAATGCACATTTTACCAAAAGAGCTCTTAACTTTTCTTTCTCCTTTGGAACATTTCTAGGGTTTTGCCTAGCTGTGTTCTCAGTTTGCAAATTCTAAGACCCTTGAGTAAATCTCCATCATTTATCTGTCAAGTATCTGTCCAACTAGAGGTTGCTGAATGGAGACTGGGAGCCGGGGCAGGAAAGGTCTAGGCTAAACTGTGATGGGGGCGGGGGGGGCGAGGAGGAGACTGCAAAGGTAGGCCAAGCACCATGCTCCTCTCGGAGGCCTGGAGCTTCCGGGAGATGATCTGGTCAAGGTTTAAAACAGAGTTGCATGTTTATTTATTTATTTTTTATTGTTGTTCAAGTACAGTTGTCTCCATTTTCCCACCACCAGTCCTCCTACCCACTCGCCCCCTCCTCCCACCCTCGATCCTGCCCTCTTTAGCTTTGTCCATGGGTCCTTTAAGCATGTTTAAAATTATAGCATGCACATGGCAGTGTAAATATTGAAATGCTTCAAATAAAAATGTTCTTACTGTTCCTGGCTTCAGAGAACTGTAACTGAAAGCAGGTCCGTCTTCCCACCTCTACAAAAGCTCATACTTGAGGGGCAGGTGCTGATGTAAAGGAAAGCAGTTTATTTTCAGGTGCCAGCCACCTGGGAGATGGGGGACTCATGTCTCAAAGCCCATCTCCACATCTCGGTGGAGGCACAGGTTTTTATAAGGAGGGGGAAGGGAACAGAACAAAGAGATCAAGGGAGGGGCTTGGGAAGTTCTCTTTGTGCAGGCAAGCACAGTCCATTCCCATAAGACAAGTGATGCACCAGTGTGCATCATCCTGGCTTCATGCCATCCTGGCTCCACGGCTGAAGGTCAGCAAATCTCCCAGAGCTGGGATGCCTGAAGGTTGGAGTCTGTATCTTCTGAGGTTAGTTCCCGGGATTCTTATACAAACATGCTGCTCATCTGTAAGCTACATATTAGTCAGAGTCAGCACTTACAGAAACAAGGTCAAAGAGTGGAGGGGTTACAATTTCCCACTATTACAGAATTCCCCTGTCCCCTCTCCCAACTGAATCTGTGCCCCTCAGCTTCTCCCCTAGCACTGATCCTTCTGTGAAGCAATCCTGCCATCTCTTTTTCTGTAATAGTCCATCATCATCTCAACATTATTTGGTGCTTGGTCATGTGTTAGAGTAATACTGCTCGTTTTCTTCTTTTACTTTTATGTAAATGCCCCATTTCCTTTGGTGGGATAAACCTTCCAATTGGAGGCACCTCTTTTATAATTTTGGCACCCCCCACAGTTCTTGGCATGGTGCCGTGTCTGTAATACCTGAGTAGTTCTTGTCCAAGGATTTTTTTTTTTAAATCATAATCACTTGAGCACTCTTTAAAAGTGTCTGTACCCCGTCCAGATCATAGGAACCCTGGCTTATCAGAGTGTTGAGGAAGCTCTCCGAAGTTACTCTGATGCATAGCCGTAAGAGCTGTTCCATTACAGGGTTCTCTTACTCAAGTTGTTGATTACATTGATAACCATTATCTGATGATTCCCTGGTTCAAGATTTCACAGTAGCATAATTTTTAGGTTTTGTCCAAGTTAGAAATAACAATAGCAAACAATTCCTAAGCACTTCCTAGGTGCTGTCATAAGTGTGTGAGATATACCATCTCCTCTAATTCCCACAACAAATCTGATTATCCCCTTTACACAGCAAAGGAAACTGAGGTTTGGAAACTTGCTGGTCACTTGCTACGGGAATGTCAGGTCTTACAGCTGGTAAGTAGCAGAAGCAGGACTCCAACCCAAACCCCAGCCCTCCTGGTGATTCAGGATGCTGAGCTAGGAGGGCAGGTCCCAGGTGAAGTCCTCCGGTTTGCTCCACCTAAGTGTTTACTGTGGACAGGTCTCTAACATCAAGAGATGTATCAACTGGATGCATTTTTGTCCTAGATATAATGACATGTAATCCAAAATAGACCGGAGTAAAAGGAGTAAATTTTTAAAAATCTTATTTTGTAATATCTGATACTTTGGATTGAGTGAGAAGGCCTTCAAGGTTGAGTAGTAGCTCTGTACTGGAGGAAACAATGCTTGCTCCACACACTGGAGCAAGCACACCCGTCCTCCCCCAGCTATTGTAATTAGTCTGTTTACACGGAGCACTTGAAGCTGAGTTTAACGGGCTGCTAACTAAAGCCTCATTCGCTTAAGGGCTCTGTGACTTTCTAGGAGAGATGTCAATTACTGCTTTGCAAATTGTATCCACTTCTTGAAAAATGGCAGTGAGCTGTCAGTGTGGACACAAGATGAATCACGGAACTCAAGAAAGGCAGAGAAGTATTTGGCAAAGCAAACTTTGAAGGAGCCGAACAAGCCTGCAAGCGTGAGAGCCTTTAGTTCCTTCATCTTTCACATCAGCTGAGTACATGATGCTGGACAAAGAAAGAAATCTTTTTTAGATCCTATGACCTGTGCATAGCTTTCTCAATTTTCTTCTTCCAATATTGTTTGCTTCTATCTTTAAAAAGTGCTGAAGCATGAATGCTATTCTAAATTGTTACCTGTGAAAATGCCTTTAAAATTATTTTGCTACCAAAAATAAACAAATGAAAAAAATTATTTTTTTTGCTTATGTTATTTAATCATGGGTTTAGAAGCCACAAATGGAAAAGAATCCGTTCAGGCTAGATATTAAGTACTCACCTAAAAAGGTTGAGTTAGCGGAACATCAACATCAGTGTTTTCCAAAGTGTGGGCCTCAGACCACCTGCCTCCAATCTCTTTCAACCAGCAAATTCCCCCCAAGACCGCCTGAACTCAACTCTCTGGGAGAAAAGTGCAGTTGTCTGCATCTTTAACCAGCCTCCATGATTCCGAAGTGCACTGAAGATCTTCCTGTTCTTTTCTGATTATGAATGGCACGCCAGATCACCGGCCGGCCCCGCTTCTTCTCAGTGACCGTCCTTGCTGCCACAGTGGGGCTCCTACCTTCCTGTGTCATGAACCCCACTGGGAGTCTGGTAAGCCTATCGCTTATTTTTTTCTTTTTTACTTTTAAGTTTTATTTTTCAGTTACCGTTTACATTCAATATGACTTTGTATTAGTTTCAGGTGCCCATGGATCATTTCTTAGAGTAATGTTTATAAGTACATAAATAAAATACTGAGGGTTACCAGAGAAACAAGTTGTACTGAAATGCATCTATCAAAGAAAAAATGCAGTATCTATCTTTTTAATGAATATGTAAAATAATACACTTAGTGGTATTTGTAATAAGCCCAAACTTTCAAAGCAGTAATGAGCATAAATGATATTTTGATATCTTTAACAATTGATATATGTATGATTCTGTTAATGATTTCTGTTTCTGTTACTGTAATTGCTAATGCCACTGCTTTATTACCTAGGCTCAAAATAGAAGGAAATGCTAAATGTTAGTTAAAGGATAATGCAAATGAAGATGTGATTCCCCCCTACCCCCACCTCATGTGAGTTCATAAACTCCCTGAATTCTAACCTTGAGCTAACATATCACCTGAATTCAAGCCCGAGCTTAAAATTTCCCTTCTAGAAATGGGTTGCTTCTCAGTTCAAATATGTCACACCTGAGAAATGTCTTCCCTATAAACTAGAGAAAAAGAATCTACTGAGTATAGCACATAGCAGGGCAGCAGACACACAAAGGTTCTGTTCTTCCTTGCACTGGAGTTGTGTCGGGTGTCTGGCCCCTTAGAGACTTCTTACCTGCCCACCTTTGACACTGATGGTGTGAAGTTCCAGACAGGTGTTGGATGGGAGATTTGGACACCACTCAGGGCAGCCTTTCCCCTTGGATCTTCATTGTTAAAATCCCTGGAACAAGCTTTCTCCGTAGCTTCTTCCCAGACTCTGAGGTGGAGAGGATGAAAAAAGATTGCCTACCTTATCCTGGTAGAAGATTAGTCCAGGGTCCTAGAGGTGGGGTCTGAAATAGGAGCATGAAAATAAACCAAAGGTGCATGTATTTTTAAACCCTCCCCCACAGCTCCATCATTTTAGGATTCACACCAAAGGGCCTGTGGCTGCCTCAAGCCATGACGGTAAATGAAGTGCTGAGAGCCCAGAGGAGCCATCTTTTTGGTAGAGACCTAGGTCTGCCCACACTTGGCTGCCATTATGGTGCAGAATTGCTGAGTGAATGTGGGTCCTTTAGTGTGACCTCTACTGTTCCCTTAGAAGTGACCCCTCAGTGGCCTCCTGATGATGAACTTGCTTACCCGAGCTGTGGAAGGCCCACTGAATTGGGAGTCAGGAAACAGGTTCCTGGTACTGACACTGTGTGACAAGAGCAGCGTCTTCTCTCGCTCTCTGCCTCAGGTTCCTCAGCTGGAATCAAGGGAGTTTTGTTAGGAAGTCTTTGTCTTCGGTGATTACATTATTTTCCTAGGGCTGCTGGAGACTGGGTGGTGAGGGAAGGATCTGTCCCAGGCGTCTGTCTGTGGTTTGAAGATGGCCGTCTCTCCATGAGTCTCTTCATGTCAGCTTTCCCCACCTGTGTTTCTGGGTTCAAACTTCCGTATCTCATAAGGACACCAGTCATTTTGGATTAGAGCCCGCACTAGTGACCCCATTTTAAATTGATCAACTTTGTCAGGACCCTGTCTCTGTATAGGGTCACATTTCAAGGTGCTGGGGCTTTGGATATAAACTTGTAAATTTTTGAAGGGAGGGGGCACAAAATACAGACGTTAACAGTGATTTTTCAGATCTCCTTTGTGTTAGATGATCTTAGATATAGATATTAGTTTGGATCTCCCTGAGGTGTAACTCGATTCTGGAGCTTTCCTACAAGGCAGAGCCAGGGCACCGGTTCCTGAGGCACTGAGAGGACCGAACCTGGCCTCGGCAGCTGGCTCTTTGCAGTGGCCAGAGGAGACTCGTGAGGAAGCTCGTTCCTTACCCCATAGAGAAGAGGCTGGGAAAGTGTGGTTTTCTTCTTCAGGAAACCATAAACAGAGGGGTCTGGAGCGTCATCATCACTACAGAAGGAAACAGAAAAATCTTCCCTGTGACAAATCTAATGGCAGCTTGGTTCAGACTCCGTGCTGGGGAGAGGCACATAGTCAGAGAGGAATTTTCCCAGCAGAGAGGAGGGTCATGGCCCCCCCTGACCCACACCCTTGCAGCCTCACCTTAAGCACATAGAGCCAAGCACTGTTTGTTCGAGGAGACTGCCGTCCTGGAGATGTCACCAGCTTTCACGTGCTCACCTTGGATTTGAGCAGTAAATTGCTGGGCGTTCTCATAGGTTGTTATTTACTCTACCACACTTTATCAGAGTTCATAAACCATCTGCTTGGTTTTCCTGTCAGTTTCAGTGTGGGTTAATTGCAATTAAAAAAAAAGAAAGAAAGAAACTAGGTGCCAAAGTGTGAAATTTCTCATCTATAAAACAAAAAGAGAAAAAACAGCTGACTTTCTAAGCTAAAACATGTTCTGTCTGCTGTAGAACAATGCTAGAAAAGTTTTTAAAGCAAAATCCAAATGAGGAAATGTCTTCTTATTACCAAGGAAGTTTTGAATAATTGATGGAATATAACTGCAAAAAGTCTTATGTGACTGCTTTCATTGATGTCTCCTTGTTCACCACCTTACCTTAGGTATGTGCCACAATTTATGACGTATAGACAATTAAAAGTTAAATTATATCGTGCTACTGTGAAGTAAAAGCAGTTTTAAATCTATTCAAACTATGAATTTTCAAGTTTAAATTTTTACATTGAAATGTGTCTACAACTCTGTGCCAGGCATGCTATCTTCCCCCCCCAAGTAGGACCTTGTCGCCCTTCTCATGACACGCTTCCTTAGCTCACTTCTTTCTCTAAATTGAGTTCAGCGATTTTGTTCCCATTCAGGCTGTGCACAGTCAGAAATCTAGCTTGACTTCTTATTTCATTTTTTTAGTTTTTACCCTTGTGTTGGCTTTGGGGAATATTTTTCTTTTTTACATATATACATCTTTTTTCTTTTTTTCTTCATGCTTTGCTTTTATATTATTTATAGAAAAGGTGACTGTAACTTACACATTCATTAGTCTCTTTCTACGTCTTTCTACTGTTAATTTCAGCACTCTGCAACTCATTGCTTGTTAGCCACTTTCGTTTTTGTCTGACCTAGATACCTAGATTGTAAGCTCCTCAGGGTAGGGATCTTGTCACTTGGTGCTTTGTAATGTGTTCTAGAAACTTCTTACCAGACTTTGAATAATCACGATATGCAAACAGGCATAATTAGATTATACACCTGTGAGTAGCAATATATCCTGCAGATCACATTTTGTGGCCAAGCTAGGGTGTGGTCAAGTAGCCCTGATAGCCAGAGGTGGAGAAAATGATTAAGCAAAGAGAAAGTTGGAAATAAGTTTATTAAAAGGGTAAGTGGACCCAAACCTCTTGCAATGTGGCTGTTAGTGCCAAAGAGAAGCTGCAGATGAACTGTCCTTCACGGGAGAAGACACACACGGTCAGAGGCACACTGAACAGACTAAACAAGAAAATGAGAAAGCCATGGCTGCTCCTTTGCAGCTTGTTGGAAAAGCAAAAACAGAATAACCCCTATTCCTTAGGTATAGCGAATAAAAAATATCTGAAAAACATGGTGATAGACGCTGCCCCACTTGGAAACAGTCTGAGTGGTCTGACCCGAGTGAGCTTCTTTCCTGTCTCCGCATTGTGGTGGCAGTAACCTCCATGTGACCCAGGGGCTGGGAAACGGCAAGTGAGGAACGAGTTTGGAGACACTGCTTCTCTAGTGCCAGGTCACTTCTGATCACTTCCCACGGGCTTTCTGAAATCAGCTGAGTGGCCGTCTTCAAAATCCTCATTAGGTATCTGGGAATCAATATTTATAAATAATGAAAGATGTCTTCTATACTCTTTTTCAAAAAACAAAATAAGAGAAATGAATTAAAAGTTCTTTAAACACTGGAAGAATTTAGAGTTAAGAAATTAAAGAATTGAAAAAATGTTTATGGCAAAAAGAAAGCCCTCCCTGTGGAGGTTGCCTATGGGGACTGTGGCTTCTGGGAAGCTGCGTTTTGGTCACCACCTCTGGGCTATTGCTGCAACCGCCACCTGGGAGCCGTGGTGTGGACTGTGGTTCTCCATCAAATCCCCATTGCCCAGAGGGAGTGTCTCAGAGAGCTGTTCAGACACTGGGGTTAGGATGTCCAGGCAAAGCTATGTGGTGTGTTATTTGTTCTGAAAGTGCTCTTGAATCTCACTCTCTCTGGGAGTGATGTCACAGGGTCTGGAGGTGCTGTCACCTGGGTTGACTCAGGTAGCAGAAGAATTAGTGACCTCTCACAATACAGTGTGACCTCCCCGGGAGGAATATTGGTAGCCTCTGCTGAGGTCTGGGGAAGATCTCTCTCCAGAAGAGCAAATAGGCACAAGAGGACATAAAAGGGGCAAGACAAAAGATGTGAACTTGCCAGCTTTCCAGGCAAGATTTCTGAGGTGACAGGTTGGCAGAGATTCACTAAGCAGTTCTGGCAGATTTCTATGATGCTAGGCCTGTAGGGGCCTTAGACCCTTTTAAGGTAGCCTAAAAATAAGATAAAAATAATGCACGGCGTTTGTGGACCTAAGAATGTTTGCACACCACCCTTCCATGTTCATGTGTTAAAGTCCTAACTCCCAATGTGATGGCACTGGGGAGTAATTAGGTCGTGAGGGGGGACCCTTATGGATGGAACTGGAGCTCTTATAAGAAGAGGAATTGCTCCCTCTCTCTGCTTTCCACCACATGAAGAAATATGCTTATATATGAGAAGAAAGCTATTTACAGGCCAGGAAGTGGGTTCTCACGAGACACCGGATCTGCCTGTACCTTGATCTTGAACTTCCCAGTCTTGAGAAATGTGCGAAATAAATGTTTGTTGTTTAAGCCACTAAGTCCATGGTATTTTTGTTATTGCAGCCCAAACTGACAAAGACATAGAGTCTGCTCAGAGCCCTGTGGGAAAATGTTCACTTGTGCTTTTGGCTAAGAAAGGATAAGAAACTAATTTAATATATTTGGGAACAACATGAACATGACGGTATTGAAAGTCGTGGAAGGAGTAAAACCAAGAACCCCCTGCTTTAAAATCTTTCCTGTTTATGATTTGCATGTGCATCCTACCTATTATCTGCAAAAGTTCTTGATTAACCAATCAGGAAATTTACACTCTGAAAACATTACATGGGATTTGTACTTTTTTTTTTAAAGATTTTATTTATTTATTTTTAGAGAGAGAAGGGAGGGAGACAGAGAGGGAGAGAAACAGCAATGTATGGTTGCCTCTCACATGGCCCTCACAGGGGACCTGGCCTGCAACCCAGGCATGTGCCCTGACCGGGAATCGAACCGGGACCGTCTGGTTCCCAGCCTGCGCTCAATCCACTGAGCTATACCAGCCAGGCCGGGATTTGTACTTTTGTAATTGTTTCTGTCTTGGTCATACACATATATACACATACACACAGAAAGAGAGAGAGCAGAATTCACAGCACACACACGGGGTGGGGAGGGAGTAGGTGTATAGTTGTAAGTATGTGAAACAGAATTTATTCTTATATTATTTACTTAATTTTACTATTGTATTATTTTCCATCTGAACAACTATAAACCTAATTTTTCCCTACCCTTTGTGTACGAAAGTGTGTATATATGTATACAAAGTCTGTCCAGAAAAAGTCCAGCCATTATTAATGTAATGAGAATGGTGAGCACGACGTCAGTGTAACCTGGCAGCCAAGGAGGGTGGACTGGAATGCGCACGTGTGAACAACAATGACTTCACTGTACTCGGCAGTAGATGCTGTTGAGTGAGCATGTGTACTGTGTGGCCATCGAATTCAAAATGACTGAATGAATAGAGCAACAAATATGCATCAAGTTTTGTGTTAATTTGAAAATTCCTCTGTGGACACTATTGGGATGATTCAGGAGTCTGCAGCTCTGGGCAACTGGCGATTGGCAGCTTCATCACTACCATGCGCCCACTGATGCATCATGTCTTGTGCAGAGTTTTTTGGCGAAACATCAAATCACCCAGGAGACTTAGCCCCACTACAGCCTAGATTTGGTGCCCTGTGACTTCTGGCTTTTCCCAAAATTAAAATCACCTTTGAAAGAGAAGCGATTTCAGGCTGTCAATGAGATTCAGGAAAATACAACAGGGCAGCTGATGGTGATTGGGACAGCTGTGTGAGGACCCAAGGTGCCTACTTTGAAGGGGACCGAGGCATCACTGTCCTATGTACAGTGTTTCTTTTATCTTTTATCTTCTTCAATAAATGTCTCCATTTTTCATATTACATGAGTGGATACCTTCTGGACAGACCTCATATATATCTATTTATATATTTAAGAACGTCACAGAAATGGAACAGTTTTCTCTCACTATAATCAAGCTTTGTTCTCTCATTTCAAATATTAGTAACTAAAATTTTTTTTTGCCAGCTTTGCTGTAGTTTGTTACATAATTCCTTTCCTATAAAATAAGCCACAAAACTCAGTTGGTATTACTTTATTTTCTAAACATGACGTCTAAGCAAGTGTAGTTTAAAATTCTCAGTAATTTAAAAAACTGTCAAAGTCACTAATGATTAAAGTCACTAATCTCAGATGACCAAATGGAAATTATTAAAATTAGAGATGTTAAGATATATAACCAAGAGCAGTTTAAAGTCACAATTTCTGTAGCTCAATTCTCAACAGGATGTTTTGAAATTTTTGATGATTATTGCATCCTTCATAGTTTAAGGAAGCCTTAGTAGATTGCGTTGTTACCTCTATTTGTAAACCTATTCGAAATTTATGTGCTTGAAAGGTAAGCCTACTTGTGTTTTGTTACTGAAAGCAGTCTTTTCTTAGATGTTTCTTATAGAACCCCAAACAACACTATTTATCACACAACTTCCTTATTTTCTTGTTAGGTTGGGCAAGGCTTAGGACACTCAAAGCTTGGGAATCCAAATAACACAAGAGGTTTAAAGTGTTGCAGTGATATTTATCTGGGTGAATTATAGAGGAATAAGTAGATTTTTGCATGTAAATATGTGTAGCCACACATACATGTCCAATTACATACATTTCTTCTCTCTATAATTAGCATTTCTTTTCCATTCTCTCCAGGCATGAATTGTGTACCTGATCACATGTTTCTTCCCTGGGGCTCCGTGGAATATAAGCATGTAAGAGCTGAGGAAGAAGATTTTTGGGCCTACATTTGATGGCAGATCCTTGGGATAAATACATTATGTCTGGTGTATTCGCAGTTCCTCAGTCTGTACAGAACCAGCAACCTTCCTATGTAACCTTTAAGATTAATATCAACAACACCTTCTTCAGGGGGCAAGAAGCCATAAATCTGTGCTTCGCAGGTCTAGACCAGCAGCAAGCCTTCCCTGACAATGCTCATCCCTTGAACATAACTCAGTCTTTTCATCCCCTCGGTACTTATAGTTTCCAGTTGGATTTAGTTTTTTCTACAACCTCCCTTTTCAACCATCACAATGTGGTTTTGTCCTCACTACTTTCCCACAACTGTTCTTTTCAAGGTTACAAACCACCAAAATTCTTGTCCCCAAATCCAATAAACACTTGTCAGTCAGTACTTGTCTGTTCACAAGTCGTCAGTGTTGTTGATCACTCAGTCAGCCCCCTGCGCTCCTGTGTTAACACTCAGGGTTTGTTTTCCCCTTAACCCCGTGGCTATTCCTCTTTCTTCAGTCCTTCTTCGTTAGATTGCCTCACAAACCTGCTCTTTGTTCAAAATTTGCTCTTTGGGTTGGTGACAGGACCTGTCTACCATGATAGTATGGGTGATATGACCTCGTTTGATAGATAAGGTAGTTAGACATACCTGGCTCCAAAATGTGTCTCTGCTACTTGGTGTGCTCTTGTGAAAATTACGAGGCTGAGATAGTAATAACTATGTCATAGGATCATTATGAAGATTAACTAAAGTCATGAATATATACAACTAGCACAATGCCTGGTACCTCGGAAGAATTTAATAAATGTTTGGCTCTTCTTAATTTTTTTCATAATTGTCTTAAGCAGAAGCTTGGAATCATCCTAGAATCTTCTCTTTTTATCATTAAACTCCATGAAAGAACTGTTTACAAAGTGCTATTTATTCAACCTTCTAAAACTTTTAAAATGTATTACCTGCATCTATTATCATGCTTGCATTATTTATTGATTGGATCATTGCCACAGTTTTCTGGACCTACTTAAACCAACTCCCACTATGAAGCTAAAATACAGTTTTAAAAATGCAAACCTAATCTTGACTGGGCAAAATTTAAAAAATCCAGTGGCTGTTTGCATAGTTTACAGTGATGTGTTATACCTTCATAATGAACTCCTAATCCTCCCCACCACAAGTCACACCTGGATTTGCTTAAAAGTGTCTAACTCTTTCCACTTCTCACATGTGGTTCTTCCCAGTCTCACCTGATTTATCTGGCTAACCCCAAGCCTTCCTTTAAAGCAGGGGTGTCAAACTCACTTTCACCGGGGGCCATATCAGCCTCGTGGTTGCCTTCAAAGGGCAGAATGTCATTTTAGGACTGCATAAATGTAACTACTTAACAGTTAAGTGAGAGCTTGGTGCTGCCGCTGGGTAGAAACCAGGAGCTGGGCAGGATAAAACAAGGTGGGGGGCTGGATTCGGCCCATAGCCTTGTGTTTGCCACCTGTGCCCTAAAGTCAACTCAGGCTTAATCTCCCCTGGGAATGTGTCCAGATGAGCCAGCCTGGTTTAGGGGCCCTTCCTTCCTCTGTGCTATCCAACACCATGTGCATATTGTGGCCAGAGCATGGATTACCTAATTTTTTTTCTCATTAATTTAATTGTCCATCTTCCCACTAGACTGGAAACCCCTTGGGAACATGTTATCTTCTGGATATACTATATGCCTTATCCAGACTGTGTCTCCATTTCTGTATGTTGAATTAATGGAATGATGAAGAATTCACTGGATTGGCTTGAATGTTGAGTGAATGAATGGATATATAACTTGATATTTTCAGAGTGGGCCAGACTGGCAGGCATTCAGTTATTTTCACAGCTTGTTTTCAATATCTATATCCTCTTTTCTCTGTCTGCCTAACTTTCGCCTTTCTCTCCTGAGTTCAGTGCCCACACTCTGAGCCTCCTCAGCACCCCATACATGTCTCTGTATTAACACTTGTCACCATGTTTCTGACAAAGGATTGAAATAAACTAATGTCAATGTCACTTCTCACTAAAGTGTCACTCCTCAGTGAGCTCCAGAGCCATGGCCTTGTCTGGTTTGTCAACTATGTTTTTGGATATTGTTATTAACCCTAAAAGAAGACGAAGAAATCTACTTAGGGAGGTATAATGACTTGCTCAAGCTTATAAACTTATTCAGTGTCTGGGAGTCAAAAGTAAAGTAGGAAAAGAATCATATTCATTTCAACTTTTATTCATATAGCTGCTGGATTTAAATTAATAATTACAGTCTAAGTTTTTTGGTCCTTAACTGATATATACAATTCTCATTAGACGTGTTAGATTAATATAAATTTTTTCTTTTAACAATGACATACCAATATGAACTACTTGTGTATGATCAGTGAGAAAAAAGAAAAGTTTTACTTGTATTTTATTCATTTATAGACTATTTCATGTTATTGTCTATAATATTAAATGAAGTATATATTATTATTTCTGAGACAATTATGTTCAAGAGCTGTAATTACCACCAAGGAAAAACACAAATATATTGTGATAAAATTAATTATTTCACCCAAGTTAATATTGGGTATTGGGTGACAAATCACTTTTATTTTCCTTTTTAAATAAATTTCTTTCATTAAAACTTTGATTCAAATCTCTTTTTCTACCATGTTGAAAAGTGGCTTCTAGAGAAAGGCCTTGTGTGGGTCATTGATGTTCTCACCTGGACAAGTTTCCACATTACCTTTCATGTCCTCTGTGTACTCTAGACAAATAAAACAGATGGGGAACAATATTTTGAGCCAAAGAACACAGTGCAGTTGGACATAGTTGCCTCATGTAGTCACAGCCAAGTTTATTATTGTTGAGATAATGTTAAAACACTACAGAATGGAAGATAGGGGTCCCTAAACACACCACTCTCTCACATCCACACCACTGGGCCTGCTGAGATCTCTCCATGGACTTCCCTTTTCTTTACCTTGTGAACTCCTTTTTATCTTCAAAACCTCAGGTTCTCTAGGAAATCCTTTCCAATCTGCATCTGCAGGGAGTCGCTCCCTCTTTTGAGCAGCACACTTTCGGTGTAGTGCAGAGGTACCTGATGCCTTGAATAATAGCTGTCTCTTTGCACCTCTGTCTCCTCCACTAGGTTCTAAGTTCCTTGGGAGCAGTAGACTGTGATTGTTTCACAACCAGACACTCAGAGCCAAGCTCAAGGTATGTCTAGCACTCAGTGTGTTGAATAAATATTGAATAAGTTTGAAGATCTATCCTTTGTCTGAGGTGATGTAATATTTGTAATCATTGACTCAGATGATAATACCCTAAGCAATCAATTAGGTAATTAAAAAAATAAATACAAAGTTTCTTTGTATTTTTCCAAAGTTTCTTTGTATTTATCCAAAGTATAAAGAATGTAATTATTATAAAGCTCAGATAAATATTTTTATTGAAATGTGCTAGCTCTGTGGAGCAAGTTGGAGGTAGAGAATGGCATAACAAACTCATAGACGCAGACAACAGTATGATGATTACCAGAGGAAAAGGAGTTAGGGCGATGTAAGAAAGGTTATAAGGGAGGTAAATGGTGATAGAGGGAGACTGGACTTGGGGTAGTGAACACACAATACAGTATACAGATGATGTATTGTAGAACTACACACCTAAAATCTATATAATTTTGTTAACCAATATCACCCAAAGAAATTCAATGAAAAAGAAATAAAAAGAAATACAGTGTATTAAGAATGGCATAACTGCTAAAACTGTAACCTTTAAAGT
This sequence comes from Micronycteris hirsuta, assembly GCA_004026765.1. Lineage (NCBI taxonomy): Eukaryota > Metazoa > Chordata > Mammalia > Chiroptera > Phyllostomidae > Micronycteris > Micronycteris hirsuta. Next base: position 86,147 of record PVJI01005058.1, on the reverse strand, counting down.
CAGTACCCCTGGGTTGCAAAGCTAGTCTTGGTGCTCACGAGGTTGGTAACATTGAGCCTCTCTTGCCTCACTTCCATTATTTATCAAATAAGTACAATAATGTCCACCTCACAGACCTCATTAGAAAATTAGAAAATGTCAGCAAAATTCTCTGCATGGTTCTCAGTACATAGTAAACAATGGATAAATGGTTTCCATTATTAGTGTGCCATGTGTTTCTGAGACGTAGCTCTGTTAAAGAACTGTGTGATCTGGGCCCAAGCGATTTGTTTGTTTTCTAACTCCCCTGGTGTGTACCTTGATTGCAGGTGTGAGGCCCTGACCTCAGCCTCCTGCTGATGACTTTGAGCACAACTTCACAGATGACACCGAGCCTCACAGAACCCAACAAGAGTAAGACTACAATTGTTATTTTAAGGACATGCTTTTTCAGTGTCTCTCTTCCTTTTTCACTCACTTCTATCCCTGCCTCTTTCCTATTGCAAGGCTTTCATCATCATGTTTTGATGATGAGGGTGAGAGAGTCGATAGATGGCCATAATATGTTCACACCCAGACTTACTTCCAGATGCTAAATTAGTCTTGTGTCTTAGGGTGTTGAACTGGATATGAGATTGAAACCCAGGGGGATTTAAGATATAGTATGTAGATAAGAAACTAATATAGAAAATTAAGTAGACAGTTGAAACAGAGGTGGTAAGCCTACAAGCAGAATTCTGCTGTGACATAATGTGATGGAAACTGGGAAAAGCAGAACTGAGAAATAAGGTTAAAGGAAGACATATTCATGCATCTGGAGAGATTAGGAGTACCTGGAGAACATTCACAGAAAGGTGGCATGGAAGAGAGGCCTTGAGACTAGACAGGTATTATGGCCGTAAGGCAGTCACCTAACACCACCGAGCTCTATTTGTTACATCTGTAACATGAAGATATTAGTGGTCATTTTATCAGTTTTCTGGGAAGATTGAGAAAGAAGTTGCACCTAAAGCACCGGGCACTTCCCACTACACAGCCCTCAGCCCTGACTATGGGAGATGAGGGACTCATCAAACCACTAAACCCAGCAGAGATCTCAGAGTGCGAGCAAGCTTTTCATGTCCAGTCTCTAGCCATCTTTTCTGATCCAGGCTTGTTGTAAAGATATAGAAAGGAAAATAAGATGAAGTGTTGTTGATATTTTAAGATAAAGAGTGCAAGGTGTTTACAATTTTTATTTGTTATCGACTACTAACAGGAGTATTGGTTCTGATTGAATGCTGGTGATCTTAGTCTCTGACTCAATTCCTGGCTCTAATTTGGGGATGAAAATGGCAAATGTGGGATCCTATAGAGAACACTCTTCCAGGATGTATCTACTCTCTCCATAGAGGTCTAAGGTCCACTTTCCTGATAGAGTGAGTCACCCTTGTTTGTCTGAACTATTTTGGAGAGATCATGCAGTTTGATATGCTCTGAATTCCTCTACATGCAGAATGACCATGATACTTAAGTCATGAGTATTTAATCAAAGTGTATTGGGCATACATACTTGAGAATGTAGTTGAGTACTTAAACAAATGCAAATAATTAGATAGAATAGCACTGTATGGATGATAATGTAAATTGACTTGCTATTGATTTTATTTAATAGTGTTTAACTAACTTTTCTAGAGAATAAATTAGTTTACTTCAAACTCATTGAAAACACTTGATTGAGGTCTTGTCTTGACTTACTTTTTTTTTTTAAAGATTTTATTTATTTATTTTCGGAGAGAGGAGAAGGGAGGAAGAAAGAGCAATGTGTGGTTGCCTCTCACATGGCCCTCACTGGGGACCTGGCCCGCAACCCAGGCATGTGCCCCAACTGGGAATCAAACCAGGATCCTCTGGTTCCCAGCCTGCGCTCAGTCCACTGAGCTACACCAGTCGGGCTTGACTTACTTTAATGCTAAGCTAAGTACATACTGAAAAAGGCAAAAGAAAACTGATAGCAAACAATGAGATCACTGGACATGTATATGCTTAAAGCAGCGTTAGAAAAATATTTTACTGCTTTTTCATTAGCCATTCACTTTTTTAACTGTTGTAAATATCAGTGACTAAATATTGAAAGAGGAAATGGATATTGATCAATAAGAAATGCTCTTGATCCTTGAAAACAAATGTTTGCTTATTTCTCACTTGTTATTTCTAGAGTCACCTGCCAGGGTACTTATTGGGTCTTTATAAAGAGGGCATCATATGAGAAAATCAATAAAATGAAACAATTTATGACAAAAATTCAGCACAGTTCTTAAAGGTACTCTTTCTCATTGAGTCCTGCAGGAGACAAGGTAATGAATTAAGGGAAAATAATATATTATATTGATTATGCTATTACAGTTGTCCCCATTTTTCATCCTTTGCCCACCTCAACCCAGTACCACCTTTCCCCCAGCAATCTTGCCCATTAGTTCATGTCCATGGGTCATGCATGGGTCTTTTGGCTTCTCCATTTCTTGTATTATTGTTAATATCTCTCTGCCTATTTTGTACCTCCAAATTATGCTTCTAAATCCCTGCCCCCTTTTCCCCCCTCTCCCCCTTTCCCCTCCCAGCTGATAACCCTCCAAATGATCTCCATATCTATGATTATGTTCCTGTCCTGGTTGTTTGTTTAGTTTGTTTTTTTAGATTCAGTTGTTGATAGTTGTGAATTTGTTGCCTTTTCAATGTTCCTAGTTTTGGTTTTCTTCTTTTCCCTAAATAAGTCCCTTTAACATTTCATATAATAAGGGCTTAGTGATGATCTCCTTTAGCTTTACCTTGTCTGAGAAGCACTTTATCTGCCCTTCCATTCTAAATGATAGCTTTGCTGGATAGAGTAATCTAGGTTGTAGGCCTTTGCTTTTCATTACTTTAAACAATTCTTGCTAATCCCTTCTTGCCTGCAAAGTTTCTTTTGAGAAACTGATAGTCTTATGGGAACTCCTTTGTAGGTAACTCTACTTTTCTCTTGCTGCTTTTAAGATTCTCTCTTTATTTTTAACTTTTGGAATTTTAATTATGATGTGTCTTGGTGTGTTCCTCTTTGGGCCCAACTTATTTGGGATTCTCTGTTCTTCCTGGACTTCTGTGTCTATTTCCTTCACCAAATTAGGAAATTATTCTGTAATTATTGTTTTAAATAAGTTCTCAATTTCTTGGTCTTCCTCTTCTCCTTCTAGTATCCCAATGATTCGGATGTTGGTACATTTGGAGGTGTTCCAGAGGGTTCTTATACTATCCTTGTTTTGTTTTGTTTTTAAAGATTTTATTTATTTACTTTTAGAGAGAGAAGAAGAGAGGAAGGAAGGGAGGGAAACATCAATGTATAAGAGATACATGATCTGTTGCCTCTCACGTGTCCCCAACTGGGGACCTGACCTGCAACCCAGGCATGTGCCCTGACCAGGAATTGAACTGGTGACCTTTTCATTCACAGGCTGGCACTCAAACCACTGAGCCACACCAGCCAAAGCTCCTTGTTTTTTGAAATCTTTTTTCTTCTTGCTGTGTTGGTTGAACACTTAATTTTTCCTTACGTTACAAATCATTGACTTTCATCCCAGCTTTCCCCTCACCTCTGATGGCTCCCTGTAGACTTCTCTTTATTTCACTTAGTGTAACCTTCATTTCTTCCTGGGTCTTTTTTATGTTGTTGCCAGACTAAATGAATTCTTTGAGCATCCTGATCATAAGTGTTTTGAGCTCTGCATCTGATAGATTTGTTATCTCCATTTTGCTTAATTCTTTTTCCGGGGTTTTGTTCTGGGTTTTCTTTTTTTGGTCCGTTTTTCTTTGTCTCCCCAATTTGGTAGCCTCCCTGTGTGTGTTTGTGTGCATTAGGTAGAGCTTCTTTGACTCCCTGTCTTAGTAGTGTGGCCTATTGTAGAAAAGACATCTGTAAATTGTATGGGGCAGAGCTTTAGGTAATTGCCAGGGTGGCGCAACCCACTTCACCACTTTGTGGCTTTTTGTGGGGGGAGGGCATGGAAAGGGGACAATGTTGCCACCTGGCTTCTGGAGATTTGCCCAGCACTCACCCCATTTCCAATCACTTCACCTACTTCCTATATGTGACTGATGGCTTCAGCTGTTGCCCTGGTGGTGAATCCCAGAGTGGGTGAGTTTGCATATGTTCTAGGTCCCTGTATGCCCTTTAAGCCAAGTCTCCTGAAAATCTGGCACTTTTCTTTCACTGCCCCAACTCCCACTGGTTTTTTACAGCTAGGAGTTATAGGGATTTATTTTCCCGATGCTGGAACCCTGGGCTGTGCAGTCTGGCCTTGGACTGGGATCACTCACTTCTAAGGTATCTCTCTGGATTTTTATCCACCATATGTGAATGTGAAATGTGACATTGTCCATTACGCTGCTGCAGCCTGTCCGTTCCATGCTGTGTTTCTGTGCCTCACCACCTGTCTCCATAACTCTGTCCCTCCTACCCATCTGGATGAAGGTGGCTTCTTTAAATCCTTGGTTGTTGGACTCCCCTACACCTCGATTTTCTGATGGCTCTGGGTGTTACTTGTTTTGAGATCTAGTTTTAATTCCTTCTGTGGTTGCATGAGGAGGTGAAGCATCTATGTCTCCATCTTGACCAGAAGTCAGAAAAGAATCTTTAAAATATGTTCCCCTCACCATTTCCCTGGGTTGTTTGGGAAACAGGTAAATGGGTTGTTTGGCTTCTTTCATGTTCTAACTCATTTCCCATTGTCCCCTAATTTCACATATTTGAGTCTAGAATATGTCTCTGTTTTTTCTTGTCTTTCTAGCTTCTGATAATTCTCCTAAGTCAGTAATGTGGTTTCATCTTTTTTTTTTCATTTTTTCTCTTTGTGCTAAAATGATTTAGTTACATAAAGAAAATATCATTGAGACATAATTATTGGAATTATGGAGATAATCATGGAAAGACTCCAGGTATAAAGGTCTGTGCGTAAGTCTTGACTCAGCCACTCACTTTGTAATCTTGGGAAACTGATTTATCTTCTCGGAACCTTGACTTTCCCATCAATGAAATGGGATGATGATACTTCACAGTGATTATAAGAACTAAATGAGATAATGTCACAAAAGCAGCACTACTTGTAAATTCCAATTTTAAAGCTTTTAGATTTTTTTTTTAGAGTACAGGGACAGTTTCTCTCTCTCTCTCTCTTTTTTTTTTGTCCTCAGCACTTAGCCATAAGCAGGTATACAGTGGGCCCACAGAAATGTGTTGATGGAGTTACTGATATTTTTACAGGTGCTAGGTTCAATGTCAATGCTCCTTACCCATCTGCGAACTCCTCTAGGACCAGTGTTGAACTTACTTGGATGTTTGTCACAAATCCTGACACTATGCTGGGCATACACAGTTGTCTCCTAAAGATTTCTGAATAGTAAATGGGGGCTATGCTGGCAGCATGATCTGCTTCTGAGGGAAGCAAAATAGCCTTGTGTATCATATACAGGGTGGGGCGAAAGTATGCTTACAGTTGGTTTTATAGAAAATACAATAATTAATAATGATATCAGAGTAAACTCTGTGTTTCATGTACTCACAGCTGTAAACCTAGTTTTGCCCCACCCTGTATGTTTGGCCAGACTTCGTAACTTCATCAGCGAACAGAGAGGTCTTTAAACTCCTCTAATGACATGGAAATCTAGACAAGCATTCATAATGAAAGAATCATGCACAACACTGGGACCAATAAATAACCCTAGAGAAATCACAGATGTTCTATCATAAGTGCTTCAATAAACTTTATAGAACTGTTTCCAGAATAAATGGCATATCCTCTAACAGCAGTAATTGGAATCTATATAAAACCAAACAAAGAATTGGAAGAGTTCATTTATTGTGGATAAACACACTAATTACATTTGCCCAGCTGCATTTTCTATAGCTTTGTAAAAGACATATGAGTCAGGGCCACGGCCTGGGAGAACAATGTGCTGTATTCTTAAACCAGACCCTGTGCAGCTCACCTAATCACTGCTGTTTCCATGTTGGCCTTAAGTCCGGAGCAAGGGGCTAGGTATGTGGATTGCAAATCCTATTCTGTCACTAATTTTTGAAGTGAAGAAAAGCATGTTAAATAATGCCTGTGTGCCTTCATTTCCTAAATTCAAAAATGGGTTTTATAATATGTTTGCCCTACCTACCGCTCAGGGTGGTTGTGACAACTAAATGAGGGACTATAAGAAAATACTGGAAAATAAGCATAAAAATCTCTTTACCCAGTCATTTAGGAGTCACGTGGCAAGCAGGCTCTTCCAGACAAGTAGCTCCTGAAGGCCTGCAAGTTCTGCTCTGTTCTGCTGTGTGGGGAGAGAGGACTGGGAGGTGGGTGCTGGCAGCTGGAGCCCAGCATGTGCGCCTCAGGGGTTTGTAGGCTGGGTCTACCTGTCCAGCCAGCTGATTCAGCGTCTTAGGTTGTCTTTGCAATTACTTCTAGACACCAGTCTTTATTTAATATATATCTAGATTATCCAATAGTGATTTCTTTCTTCTACTTGTTTGGCTTCTAGTTTTGTTTACAGGTGACTCAGATAGTCTCTGAATCTTTGATTTTCTTTTGTCTTCATTTCTATGCCAAGCATTATTTTGCTGCATTCAAGTATACTTCCTGCTTCAACTACTGAGAAAAAATTACAATATTGTTCAGCCTATAAGTCTGTTGTTAGATTTAGTTATTATAGAATTATTCTTAAGCACACGTAATCATTCTTTCTTCATGTTAACCCTTGAATTTTTCACTTCTATTTGCCTTCTTGCAACCACCTCAGTCACAGTCCTCACTGACATGTGGCCTTCTTGAAGGATCTTACTCCTTCCAGGGCCTTTCTACTTCAAACATCACTGAAGGCCAGTTGCTGGTTAAACATGGTGTCTTAGTCCCTCTGAGCTGCTTTAACAGAAATACCATAGACTGGTTGGCTTATAAACAACAGAAATTTTATTTCTCACAGTTTTGGGGGCTGGAAAATATAGGATCAAGGTCCCTGCATATTTGATGTCTGGTGAGAACCTACTTCCTAGTTTCAATTCTGCTGTTCTCACATGGCAGAAGGGGACAAGGGAGCTCTTCTGAAGCTCCTTTTATACGGGCACTAATCCTATTTAGAGGGTTCCACTCATGACTGAATTACCTCCAAAAGACCCCACCTCTTAATATGATCATATATTGGGAGTTAGGATTTCAACATATGAACTTGGAGTGGAAATAAATACAGTCTACATGGCAACTTAAGAAGCCAAATGACACTTTTACACTTTCAGAATCTGGGGGGCACGGGCCCCAAATGGAAAAGCAAGCACTTAGGTGTCACTGAAACCTTGGTTTGAATTCTAGTTTTGCCAGAACAATCTGCGTAAACTTGGGCAGGATATTTAATTTCTTTGACCCTGCAGGGAAACTGAGAAAAACAATTAGGTTAATGTGTAGAAAATGCCCAGTCTACACTATGAACTCAATAATGGTAACTACTAGGCAAAATATATTCTGCATTTTCTTCTTAAAGCTTTCATAATTTGAGGAAGACAGGAATTATTCTCACTGTGTAAATGGTAAGCAAGATAATTTTATTTTCAACTACCTGTCTATTTCCCTTTTATTTTAATATTAATCCTCACCCAAGTATCTGTTTAGAGAGAAGAAGGGAAAGAAAGAGAAACATCAATTGGTTGCCTCTCCTATGAGCCACAACCAGGGATCGATCCCCCATCCTAGGCATGTGCCCTGACAAGGAATCAAACCTGCGACCTTTTGGTGTATGGGATGATGCTCCAACCAACTGTGCCACCTAACCAGTGCCTGTCTGTTTATCTACGCTCCTACTTATGCTGTACATATCATTTAACTTCCAAAGCTTACCTGCCGTGTTTCCTCTTTCTTCATAAGGCAGGAACTATACACTTCAACTTTTTATTTGGAGTGTTCTGAAATCTACATAAAAGTTGAAATACTAGCACAATAAATATTGGCATACTCTTTTCCTAGGTTCATCAATTGTTAATAGTAATAAATTGTTAATAATTGCTGATAATATCTATGGTATCTATACATTTTTTTTGAACCATCTGAAAGTAAGGTAAAGACATCATAACACTTCACCTTTAAGTACTGCAGCATGTATCTCTTAACCATAAGAACAGTTTTCTATGTAACCATACAGTATCACACCTAAGAAGTTCAAAAGTTAAAAAAGAAATTTGTTAAGAGAAATCTTCCTTTTTTTTTTTTCTCATTTCCATCCCGTTGGCGAAGGCAAGCTTCAGAATGGTTGTCATCCCTGGTGTTAGCTTCAGTTCAGAGATGGAGGTTCTCTGAGAGAAAGGGCACTTCGGTCTTGGAAGTCAGACTTCACAGTCAATTATAACGGTATAAACAAGCAGAGGAGAGAGCCAGTTCTTAACGTATTTAAACTTGTCTCTCTGACTCATCTATGTGAAGGCTGTGCTTTATTCACACTGATTTTCTCCTTCCTCAGCATCTCTTCACTTACTCGTCATGCTCACTGGCACCTCCTCCTTCCATTCCTGATTCTGCCTTTCTTATTCCACCTGTGGGCATTCTAACACACCCTTGGTGTCACCTTTTCTGTGAACTTCCCTGAAGGCACAGCTCACACCTACATCGGCCTTCTCTGAATTATTGCTGTGCCACTTGTATGCATTGATTTATTGAGCATTATCTTACATTCTTGCTCTCAAATTGTTTTATATGATTTTTATGAAACAAGATTTAAGTTCCATATGGCCAAAGACTTTGAGAGCATAACATGTTGTTAACAAATATTTATTAATTGTTGGTTTTATTTATAGTTGTGCGTGTCTTTGGGGAATAATAACATTGTGCCGACTGAATGCCTTTTATTGAATGGCAGCTGTTGTCAATGAAAAAGTAAGTTTTTACAACTAACACACTTACCATCAATTACACTCAGAGTTGCTTTGTATTATAGGTTAGTCTTTGCCAAAGGGTACAGATCTATCATTTGAGTCAACACTAGTCGAGGCATCTTTATTTAGGCAGAAGTTTCTGAACCATCTGGATGCCAGGTACCATGACATCATTTAGATTGCTATGTGACCACAATGATTCAAATGTTTCAGTAACTGAAATAACTGGATTGTCACATGGCTTGCTTTGTTATTTCAACTGTATTATTGTTTGACTTGTAGAAAGACGACACTCCTCCAACTACGTTATTTTTGGAATCCATATTGTTTAAAGTATAAATTGATATTATAATTGATTCAATTGGACTATATTATCTGTTAACAGACATGGTAAGTTTCCTAAAATTGTAGATCTTTCCCTCTGAGATGGTTGTTTAGTTATTAACTGTTTCTTAAAACTTTTAATAAAGCTTGTTTCCCTTTCATTGGAAACTGGGATCTTTTTAGATTATTTGTATTTTTTCTAAAACGCCAAGTATGCTTTCAAGTTTCCAAACACCACAATTTATTTAGTCATAAAATGACTATTTTGGCTACATAATTTTGGTTAATGTAACAGAAGGAGTTTCTCTCTAACTTGGTCTGCTCTTGAAGGGAGTTTATCATCTTTCTCCAAGTTTTGATGCTCTTTTGATGGATGTGTTTCCAGAATTCACAAAGAAATCAACCCTCAGGAATTGAGTGTGCACTTCTTAGCAGTTTTCACCAAAAGTACATCCTACTCTCCATATCTCTGCTGTGGCAGATGGATGTTTGAGTAACCAGATGACCATCTTGGGGCTGGCACCTCCTTGCTGTAGACCTTATCCCACTCTTGCTTTCTGTATTGAGGAAGATTGCTATATTCTACACATGAATTCAGCATTTCAATATACAAGTTATGTGTTGGCATTTTCTACACACCCATCTAAAACACTGAATTTAGAAAAATACAAAGCAAAACAAATACTATAATTTTAATCCAGTCAAATTAGTTAATTTGACCTATTTGACAGTCACTAATCAGTTTGACTGAAGTGTTCATGGTCAACCAGTTTTGAGAATACATTTCTACAGAATTTCATTGAAAATTCAGAAAAGTAAACTAAAGTGACTCAGTCTGTTGTATTCAATAATATAATACTTTCTCATCATTTACTATTATTCACATTTATCTATTTTAAGCTTTATTAGGATGCCATCTCAATTTGCTTTGAAATTAGATAACTTATAGAACTCTGCTTTAGAGTTGATGAAACTGGTAGTCACATAAATGCCAAGACTGTTTCCTCCTGAATCTTTGTCCCAAGTGACTTCATTTTCATTTTGATGTTAATGCCAGAGAGTGATGAAGATCCACTTGCACACCTCTTTAGGGACTTTAGTTTTTGCACTGAAAGCTGTTCTTGTAACAAATATGTAAATTGTAGTGAACAGTTTAGCTTTAAAAAATACCTTAAAATGCCTTGGGATTGAGCATAGATTTAAATAAGACTTATTGATATAGAGGAAATGGAATAAATGGATTTTTAAACAATTAAGAGTTTCTGAATATATATACTTTAATACAAACCAAATAACAGAAGAAAGGTAATATTTTACTTTTTCAGAAGATTATTTGGAAATTGTCCATTTCATCTTTTCTTTCCTTTACTTTTCCTAGCCTTTTCCAAGACATTTTCATTGGAAAAGTTATTTATTTCTTATAACAATATATAATATATGAATATTCTGCTAAGGATTGAAACATGGGCATTTGTACCATACCAAAATTATTTCCTTTCTTCTTTCTGTCTTGCCTGCTTCTCTCAAACGCTTGGGGAGATAGTATTTTCCTTGAACTAGATCCTGAAGAATGTTTGTTTGTTTCTTTGCTTTAAGTGATAACATTTCCCATTGCATGATTCTTTATATTTATCTTTTTAAATTCTTTTACTTGAGTTTCAAAGAAAAAAATTAAGGGAGCTAAAATTCCTCATTGCTTCTTTTTCTGTTTTTTTTTTTAAATTTTTTAAAAATTTTTATTGTTGTTCAAGTACATTTGTCTCCATTTTCCTGCCACCACTTCCCCCCGCTCCACTCACCCCACCTCCCACTTTCAATCCTTCCCCACTTTAGCTTTGTCCATGGGTCCTTTATATATGTTCCTTGAGGACCCTTCCTCTTTTCTCTGTTATCACCCTCTCCCCTCCCCTCTGGTCACTGTCAGTTTTTTCTTTATTTCAATGTCTCTGGTTATATTTTGCTTCCTTTTTGTTTTGTTGATTAGGTTCCACTTTTATAGGTGAGATCATATGGTATTTGTCTTTCACTGCCTGGCTTATTTCACTTAGCATAATGCTCTCCAGTTCCATCCAGGCTGTCACAAAGGGTAGGAGCTCCTTCTTTCTTTTTGCTCCATAATATTCCATTGTGTAAATGTATCACAATTTTTTTTTAATTTTTTTTATTTTTTTTTAGAGAGAGGGGAAGGGGGGAGGCAGAGAGGGAGAGAAACAGCAATGTATAGTTGCCTCTCACATGGCCCCCACGGGGACCCGGCCTGCAACCCAGGCATGTGCCCCGACTGGGAATCGAACCGGGACCCTTTGGTTCCCAGCCCGCGCTCAATCCACTGAGCTACACCAGCCAGGGCAATGTATCACAATTTTTTGATCCACTCATTTACTGATGGGCACTTAGGTTGCTTCCAGCGTTTGGCTATTGTAAATTGTGGTAATATGAACAGTGGGGTGCATAGGTTCTTTTGAATTGGTGTTTCAAGATTCTTAAGGTAAAATCCCAGCAGTGGAATTGCCAGGTCAAAAGTCAGTTCCATTTTCAGTTTTTTGAGGAAATTCCATCCTGTTTTCCATAGTGGCTTCACCATTCTCCATTTCCACCAACAGTGCACTAGCCTTCCCTTTTCTCCACAACCTTGCCAGCACTTACCGTTTGTTGATTTGTTTATGGTGGCCATGAAGTAAAAGCATCCTAAATTCTAATTTCAATTTTCAGAATATACTCCTATTTTCTAAGTAGCCTGTGAATTGCTCTCCTTTCTCAACATTTTTAGTATTTCAATAATTTTGGGGTTTTCTCTCTCAACCCCCTACTCCACTTGACAATACAGTAGTCTGTCCGCATAGTCTTCTCCGTCCTCCTCTTCCTCCTCATCTAACAAATTCTAATGAAGATCTGTGTACTAGACAAGGTCTTAGGCCTTCTCTATGTGGCCTGTGCTGGGTTTACAACCTATAAGATGTTATAGATGAGGAAACTGAATCTAAGATAATGCCTTAGGCCAAATAATAGCCCCCAAAGATGCCCACCCTCTAATATCTAGAACCTGCAAATACATTAAACTTACAAGGTAGAAGGGACTTTGCAGATGTGATTAAGGTTGAGATCTTGAGATAGGGAGATTACCCTGGATTATCTGGGTGAGTCCAATCTAATCACATGACAACATACAGACAGGGAAGCTTTCCTGGCTGGTTAGAGAAAAATGTGATGGAGGAGGAAGGTTACTCATTTTGCAGATGAATGAATGGGCCTTGAGAAAAAATGCAGATGGCCTTTAGAAGCTGGAAAAGGCAAGAAAGCAGATTCTCCCCTTGAGTTTACAGGAGGAATACAAGTCTGTCAACACTAATTTTAGTCCAGGGAGACCTATTCATACTTCTGCCCTCCAGAACTGTAAAACAATAAAGTTATATAGTTTAAAGCACTAAATTTGTGGTAACTTGTTATAGCAGCAATAGAAAACTAAAACAGATAGGTTAAGTTATTATTTATGGTCACAAGTAGTTATTAAGAGTTGTAACCAAATGTCATTGCTGATAGTTCTAGCTGGCCTTCCTCATGTCACTCTTGGTAGCCAGGAGAGAACAGATATTTCTCTCAGCATGAGTCTAAGTAAATTTTCTTCCTTCCTTCTTCTTTCTGGTCTCTGGGCTGTTAATTCAGCTTTGATCTTGAGTATCTAGCACCATGTATACTTCTCAATAGAACCCAGGTTATGAATGTTAGAAAAATTCACATAATCAGTGTGAATGTCCTATAGTACTATATTAACAATGAGCTTGAAAAGCAAGGGCTAAAAATAAAAAATATATATATAAGCAGAATCTGTATCTCTTCTGTGGTTCAGCATTTTTAGAAGAAAAGTTCCATTTCATTCTAGTACAAAATGTTTGAGGTCGAAGTTATAAGTTAATTTACTATCCAGCTTCTGTCACAAGGCTGTAGCTAAATTTAATATCCACACACCAATTTCACCACTCATGATTTCAATGTCTTTCCATTGTTCCATTTACAGAGGAACCACAAAGAAGGTGATTTGTAAACAGTGACCTAACAAAGGACACTTTAGAAAATATTCCAAGAACTCCCTGTACTTTCATGACCATTATTCTGAAGTTACCTTCAAAAGAGGCTAGGATCGGAGCTGAAAACATTCCAGCAGTGTCTACCTCTTGAGAGGCTGCATTGTTAAAAGTCAAAATTCAAGACAGGAGACGGCAGAGTGGTGGAATGAAGAAAATAATTATGACACTGAAGTTATTCTAAAGTAGTACCAAACATCATGCTTTATACTAACATTTATGGAATAAAGTGTCTTTCTTTCCACTACAGGAATTCCAGAAAATTATGTCTTAAGACAAAGTAATAAGCTCAGAGGTAAAGGATGAACAAACACATAAGTATCAAACAGCTTTTCTTCTCTATGAAGAAAAGATTGCTAAATACTAGAATGGAATGCTATAGGAAATGATAGACTACCCATTTATTTAAGAGTTAAAAAAAAAGTATGTGTTCTTTATCCATCAGTGCCTTTTGAAATAAGTTCAGTTCTGAATTTGGGAGAGTGGACCAATGGGCTCGTTAGGATTTTCTTCTTGTGGGGCTATTGCATGATCACTTGTGGTGGGTGCCATCTTCCTGGGCTCTGACCTTGAGCACTGACAAAATTGTTTCCTTCAACTACAAAGGCACCATCCCAGCAGCATAAACCTTTACAGATAGAGAAGTATTAAAAATTGTCAACTATCTTATTAAAAAATAATAATTTCTGGCCTAATAGTTCATCATATAAAGCCTGTCATCTAGGCCCTTCTGAAACTAGCTGTTCTCTTGTTAAAATATACAGTATCAGTACATGAACCATGACACCAAGCAGGGGATTTGCCACGGTGTTCTGAGTGAGAAGGGAGATTACAGTGGTGTTGGTGACTGTCCCTTCTTGGTTTTGACAACCTCTGTAAACTCTGTGGCAGAAGTTTGTACTTGAGATGGACCTGGGAACTCAAGGTGGGGCGTTTGGGGCCATTTGGAATTTAACATTTTACAGCTGAAACAAAGAGAAAAATAAAGCAACATAGAAGTAAATATCTGGTCTAGTACAAAGCCACATTTCATCCCAGATAACTCTGAATAAATGTATTTAACTTGAATAAATGCCAATTACCAGTATGTATTTTAACTTGGAAATAATTATCATTTATATTTAAATCAATTTCGACTTATCTTCTTTTCTATGCAGAATTGACATTTGTGTGTCTTTGTTTCCTTTCAATCTATAACAAGCTTTAATAAGTACACTATTGTACATACTCAGAGATAAATGTAGTACTCTATTTCTGGGCATTTGATTGGTAGCAACTTCATTTCTTAGATCAAAGAAATTGACTTTTTCCCAAAGACCTCATCATGCCAGTGCTACTGACCTCCATTACCCTGATGTTTTGCTTCTCAGGTTGGGTAAACCAATCCAATGAAACACCTATACAGACTGGGGCTAACTAGCATGTCCCTGCTACTGCTCCCTTCTTACCTCTTAAGTTGGAAGGACCCTAGAGTGTATATCTGTTGTTTTTGCTGCCCTGTATCCACTCTTATTTCTTCTGTTAGCTATACCCAGATTATTCTTTAGGGGGTCACCCTTGTCCTAGACCATGTTGTTCAGATAATGTAGACCTCACTCCCTTATTCCAGGCTGGGCCTGTGTCTCAGATCTGACCACACTGTGTAGTTCACCTCCTTGGCAGTTGTGATTGTTCCAGGGATGGGTGTGGTATCCAAGATATCCAGTATGTCAGCTGTAGACCATCAGTTGTACAATTAGGGGTGAGACATCATTTCTTCAGGGTTGCTAAGCTAGTGGGACATGAACCTAAAACTGTTGAGGACAGTCTTACCACCACTAAGGTAAGCCTCCTGTAAAACAGTCCTGAGTTAATCAGAACTGAGGATGAAGACACATTCCTAATGAAACTGTCAGAGAATGGTAGCCCAGCCATGACTTTCCCCTTGACTTTTGAAGTATGTAAATGAATAATTGTCTTTTTTCTCTTATGTCTCCTTGAGTTGGAGTTCTCTAACTTGCAACTGAGTCAAGTCCTATTTGGTGATGAGAAGACTAATGAATCACAGGGGCAATTCAAATTGTATCCCAAGGACCCATTAATGAATCGGGAATCACATTACTTTCTTATTCATTTCAGGAAATAGACTGTGGTGTAGTTTCCACAATATAATATTGTATCGTGCCCTCAATAGACATTGCTGATTAACTAATGTACTGAACTCTGAATATTGCATGGGGCCAAATCATTGCATTCCAAGAAGGTGGAGTGGCATATAAAATGACCCCATCTTGGTTCTAATATATTCTTGGTCAGAAAAAAGGGTATACCTTGGGGATCCAAAATATATGCATCCAAATGCCACCAGGGTGCCACTTGCTTGCTCTGAGTGGTCAACACCCTCTAATCACAGGACCATGGAAAACCCTATAGTCTTCCTCTCCCAAATCCGCTTCTGCTTCTATTCTGCACTTTCTGACTGCTGAAATTTTCTACCAGGGCCTCAATCTTTGTCTTTACATCTCAGTGGTTGTTTGTAATATATGCATAAAACATTTATATGAAACTTATAGTAGCAACCTTTGGGGATAAGTTCTGGAGAAAATTGAATGGTTGGCTCTTATTTTTTATTTTGTCATTTCTGTAGCTTGGATGTTTTAAATAAACTTAAACTTGAAGTATAATAGGTTGAATTTTCTGTCTTTACACATGAGTTAATTTTATTTTTAAAAAGGCAAATGAATAATTTGTTTTCTTATTTGTATATATTCATATTGCAAAGCCTAATACATCTTATAGTATCTATATGCATGTTATGTGCCCATTCATTTATTCAATAAGTATGTGAGCCTCTGAACTGGGCTCTGATCCAGGTCATAGACACAGTCATGACACTTAGAGTCAGTCACTTTCTCTAAGAAAGTCATCTGAATTTTCTCATTTCATTTTTACCACAGTGTGCTAGGGGGATGGTTATATTTTACAGATGAGGAGGCTATAAATGTAGAGGTGCTAATTCTTTTGCTCCAGGTCACACAGTAGTCAGTGGGATTCAAGTAGAGGCAGTCTGACTCCTGAGTCTGCAGATGACATCAGGACACATAAATGACTACCAGTGTCTGGGAGAGAATGTTCTATTAATACCTATTAATACATAAATGTCTTTGATAAAAATGTACATCATGTTGTTATTCAATCACTTGACTTTGGCCAAAGGACGTGAGAGCAGATTTTTCTAGAGCTTAGAAAATGAAGAGCAAGAGGGCTGGAACTAGGGTGGTGGTGACCACAGCAAGAGGAGGAGAAGGAGAAGGGTGAGGAGCAAGTGAAAGCGAGGAGGAGGAAGCGGAGGAGGCCACCTCACTGAAGGGAATGGTGACGTACAACTCTGGCTGAGCACGTTTTGGGTGTCTGGTACCTTGGCTGTTAGCCTGAGCACATTATATCATTTAATCCTCACTACAGCCCTGTCTGGCTCCAGAGCGCATGTTCTTGCAGCTCACTTCCAGCCCAGCACATTTTCATCTGGATTCATTTCTGAGATGAACCAACCAAGTAAATCCCAAAATAAGGATGCAAAGATTCAGAGCCATGGCATCCGGAGTGTGACACAGCAGAGCTGGCCCTCTTTGGGAAGAGCATCAAATGAAAAGAATATTTGTTTTTGAAATTTTAGTATTATTTAGTGGTTTCATTTCTGGATACAAAGTTGTGGTGAGCCCCAAGACTGGGTTCTGTCTTTTCTTAACGACTATAGCAAAGAGTTTACTCTTCTGTCTGGGAAAGTAGCTCCTAACCAGAGAGACTGATGGGAACAGAGGTGGCCTCCATGGAGCAAGGCTTCCTGGACATGCTCGGCCCCTAGAAGCTGAGAGCAGTGTTTTCATTTGTTTGGTTGTGGTTTCATGGTGGATATGAGTGTATTTATGTGGGCATGAGTGTACGTGAAAGTGCATGTGTGCGTGTGTGTGTGACACCAGTGTGGAGTTTCAGGGAAAGTATTCCCTGGGGAGGTGTTAGTTCCCTCCTGGGTCGGGAGCTCCGTTGCCAAGCCACCTTTGAGACAGCAGCAGGAGGAGCCAGACAGCCTTTATTTAAGCAGTTGTGTCTCCTGACCCCAGATTAACCTTAGAGAAGTTCTTCCTCCACAATTATTTTAGAGCTACCAAGAGAAAATTCCAGACATATCTAGGCCAGCTTTAAGAACTCAACCACTCTTGATGGTCATTACGTTCCGATACAAGACTAAATGGGACCTCACTTAACTATTCATTCTGTCAGAAAGGATTCTAGTGCTCACAGCTATTATTTTCAAGTGAGTTCCTACAGAAATTGAGTTTTTATATATTTTAGCAAGAAATACACGATCTTTAGTCTGAAGCACAAATTATAGCCCAGTATTAGTGTTCTAGTACTATGTAACTAAACATTCCCTATGGGAGACTGTTCTGCGTGGTGTGGGCCCAGCTCCCACTGGGACAGTGGAAAGCAACACAATGCCCACGCCCACAGATGGGTTCTCCCGTGGGGAATCAGGCCTTCATTGTACCTAGGCTGCTATGAGACCATCAATTTAGAGGCTTAAAACAATAATCATTTATTATTTCACACTTTCTGTGAAACAGGCATTTAAGAGTGGCCTAGCTGGAGAGTCCAGCCTAGCAGCTCTGAAAGGCTGCAGTTGAAGGCTTAGTCAGGGCTGCAGTCCTTTCGAGGGTCAGCTGGAGAAGCATCTCCTTCCAAGCTCACTCCTGGGGTTGTTGAAAGGCCTTTGAAAGTCCGCTTCCAAATTCAGTCATGTGGGCCTCTCCACAGGGCTGCCCTGACAGCAAGTGACCCAAAAGAGAAAAAGGAAAAGCCCACAAGACAGAAGCGACAGACATTTTTGTAACCAGATCTCAGAAATGACATCCATTACTTCTTCCATATTGTGTTCATCAGGAATGAGGCACTAGATCCAGCCTACACTCCCAGGGAGGGATTGCACAAAGGTGGATACCAAGAGGGATCACTGGGGACCATCACAGAAACCTATGTCTGTGGACATTCTTGGTCACTAAACACAAACAGACATTTAAGTTCACTCAGTTAAATAGTTGATGAGATAGAAAGAATGCTGTCACTAATTCTAAAGCGGCACTAACTTGTATTTGTGCTAAGCAGAAGAAAGTAAACAATGGGAAGTATATGTGAAAGACCCAAGTTATAAGAAATTTGCTGCTGAGAACACAGAAGACAACCGAGCCAGCTCAATTAAATCAGCATTCATTAACAAACTGAACTAACAAGCAAAATGGAGACAGACTCAGAGACAGACAGCAGGCTGACAGCTTGGGGGTGTGGCGGGGGCTGGGAGATAGAGGGATCGAGCGAAAAAGAGAAAACAACCGTGTGGTGATTGTGAGGGGAGAAGGGGCTGATGAAGGGGGAAGAGGGCATGGGGCAAATATGGTAATGGAAAAAATACAATAAAAATATAATCATGATAAAAGAAATAAATCAGCATTCATTAAAGACCCCTGTGTAGTGTAGGCTCTGCTCTGTATTAGGTCATCTTTTGATGTCCCCTCAACAAAAAGTGCATTATCTATTCAAGAAGGCAAGCCAGAAAGAAAATGGAATAATACTATTAGTTTGCATCGATATGAAGCACGTATGATGGTATGGAAAAACTTTTCTGGGACAGGGGCTGGCAAACATTTTCTGTGAAAATGAAATCACATAGGATGTACTTAAGGTTGTGTGGGTCACAGGTTTTCTGCTGCATAGTCCTTTTTTTTTTTTGTGCAATCTTTTTTTTGAGTTTTTTAAATTGTTGTTCAGTTCCAGTTTTCCCACATTTTTCCCCATTGCTCACCCCTATCCTGTCCCCCTCAATTCCACAGTCAACCCCCCTCCATTGTCCTTGCCTATGAGTCTCTATTCATGTTCCTTTCTCACCCTTTCCCCTTCTTTCCTCTGTTATCCCTTCCCTCCTCATCTCTGGTCACTGTCAGTTTACTCTTTATTTTCAAGTCTCTTGTTCTATTTTGCTCATTTGTTTGCTTTGTTGATTAGGTCCCACTTTTATAGGTGAGATCATATGGTATTTGTCTTTCACTGCCGGGTTTGTTTCAGTTAGCATAATGCTCTCCAGTTCTGTTCATGCTTTTGTGAAGGGTAGGAGCTCCTTCTCTCTTTCTGCTGCATAGTATTCCACTGTGTGAATGTACCACAGTTTTTTGATCCACTCATTTATTGTTGGGCACTTAAGCTGTTTCTAGCACCTGGCTGTTGTAAATAATGCTGTAGTAAACATGGGAGTGCATAGGTTCTTTTGAATTGGTGTTTCAGGGCTCTTAGGGTATAGTCCCAACAGTGGGATTGTTGGATCAAAAGGCAGTTGAATCTTTAGTTTCTTGAGGAAATTACATAGTGTTTTCCACAGTGGCTTCACCAGTCTGCATTTCCACCAACACTGCACTAGAGTTCCCTTTTCTTTACATCCTCGCCAGCACTTTTTGTTGATTGATTTATTAATGATGGCCATTCTGACTGGTGTGAAGTGGTATCTCATTGTAGTTTTAATTTGCACCTCTGTAATGGCTAGTGATGCTGAACATTTTTTCATGTGTCTATGGGTCCTCTGTATGTCCTCCTTGGAGAAGTGCCTGTTCAGGTCCTTTGCCCATTTTTTTTGTTGGATTGTTTATCTTCCTTGTGTGGGGTTGTGTGAATTCTTTATATATTTTGGAGGTCAAATCCATGTCTGAGGTATCATTGGAAAATATGTTTTCCCATATGGTACAATCTTTTAAAAATGTAAGAAACATCGTTTGCTTGCTGATCGAATGAAAGCAGGCTACATCTCAGCTCTGGTTATGGACTGTACTGTGCCATCCCTTCTCTAACCATTTGTGAAGGAGCAGTTCCTGCGCCCAATCCACTGCCAGGATACTTTTATTATTTGACTCAAAGGTATGCATTTTATTGGTAAAATTATTGTATAAGTTTCTAAAGACATACTCTTAATTTCCGTACCTATCCAATTGTGAACCAGTGACAGGTAATGCCTGGTAGTCTTCTGCAAATCACTCTAGGTAGAACAGCTCTACGAGGTCAGATAGGCAGAGAAATCCCCATATGTTATTCTGGCTAAGAAGCTCAGACGAAGCTGTGCCCTCTAAGTCCTGCAGGAAAGTGGCGCAGGCGCTTCTTGTGGGATACTATGTAACTATAGGTTCAGGTCTAAAAATGGTATGCATGTATGTGCGTGTTCATATGTGTGTATGTGTGAGCAAGAGAGAGAGAGAGAAGGTGAGTCAGGTAAAACAATGAGCTTTCTCTTGAGTAAAAAAGGAAGAGTTTCAGCTTAGCCCTGTGGGCAGTGAGGGATCACTGTAGGTCTTTGAATAAGGTCATTACTGATATGAGGAAAAAAGGGTTGCTATAGGAATATCAGTCTGGGACAATGGAAGGGGAGGGTTCCCATGTTGTTGGGGTGTAGCATTCTTAGGCAATGGGTGGGTGGATAGTGAGGAATGACGTTGAAATACAGAGGGAGGCCATGTTATGAAGCTAAGGAGTCATGGAAATTTAAAAGTAGAGGCTATCTTGATCTGTTAAGATCAATAAAGAGGAATTTGCATTCATCTAGGCATAATGAAATGAGGGTCTGGACTGGTCCGGCAGCCAGAGCTTGATTCATGTTGCTTGGCTCAGGATTGGCTTAAAAAATGATTAGATGGCTCTGAATGGTAATAAATGAACACTTCAGAGCTGGGAGATAGCTGAGTACCTGGCATCAGATGGGACTGCATACAAGTAATGACGCACTTCTACGTACACATGCTAGTGTTTGGGGTTGACACTCGTTACTTTTAGTATTGAAAAGGGCCCCCTGGACGATCATTTTCTGGGGCTTAGATCTTTTTTGCAAATGCTATTCAATAACTAGACTTTGTCTCCTAGACTAATGAGAACTTAGAAACTTTAAGATATGGGCAAGATGATATAGTTTAGTTATGATCCAGAAATTCAAATCTATGTACACATGCTTGAAATGTAAGATTATGATTGACTTATAGTAATATAACTTAGAAAACTTGTTCCAATACTCATGCTGGGAAACCAGCCCCTTACTCTTCATTAGAATTATTAAAAGAAGTTCTCCAAGGCTGCCTTTTCCAGGATGCTGGAGTGACCAGATATATACTCCAGCCTGTGTGGCCCCTTTTACACAAGAGCCCACTGGCAGAATTGCTCAGACAAGGTTGACCTAGGTCTTTCACTGGGTATTCCATTTTGCCTGGAGTGGTGGGAGCTGTCATTCTCTGTTCTCTCCAGGAAAACAACAATAGCAACTACAACAAAAAAGCAGTCCATCCTCTCTTTCCTTTTCTGAGGCTCAGGGGACTGAGCTGATGCACTACAGCCATCTTTCTCTGCACGCACCTGGTACGTTTCTGTTCTCAGCAAAAGTCAATTTGTTTGGGACAGTCATTCTCCAAGTGCCGTCTCCAGACCAGCAGCACCTGGGAACTTTGTAGAAATGCAGATTCCTGGACCCCAAACCAGACCAACTGAATCAGAAACTCTGGAGGGTGGGGCCCAACAATCTGAGGTTTAACAGGCTTTCCTGGTGATTTTAAACTTAGGGATTTTAGCATAAAGAGATACTAAAGTATGAAGGTCACTGGGTTAGTGGAAAAACTCGATTCTGAGTTCCATTTTTGAAGTGAGAACTGAATATTAAAGCAGAGCAATGGATCTCTGCATTTGTTGTGGCAAGAAATAAAACAATAAACCCATTATCAAGGTGTCAATTACAAGCAAGTGTAAGAGAGACCATGCGTGGATAATTGGATACAATAATAAGGGTATCAGCTTCCTGGGAATTCCTCATCAAAGCTTTTTGGGCATATTTCAACCAAAATTTTGCACGCCATACGGGAATATTCTGCACATTGAAAGAAGATGCGAGTTTGATGAGCCATAATTCGTTTACTTCTCAAGAAATACAACCTGTGGCTCCCAAGCTCCCCACAGTGAGCGGTAGCTGGTCAGCCCTGCCTGGCTATGGAAACCGCGAGGTGTGTAACCTGTGCCTTTAGGAGCTGCAGGAAGCCCCAGGCACCCAGTGCTCTCGTGTGTTTCCATTGGTTGGTGGCATTCCCCTCCCCCTTCCTCTGCCATGGTTCCTTTGAGAACCAGCTATTTAAAATGAGACATTAGCAAAATTCAAATGCAGGGAGAAAAAAAATATCTCATCCCTTTCTCTAAAAAAATGTTATTGAAACTGATTTCCCGTTTTCCCAGAATGTAAGCTAGTGTTTGGCTGCAAGTGTACCTTTGGAAGGGACAGCGAGGTCTCCCCACACAGGAAGTAAACCAGCTGGGTGCACTTTATATAACAGACAGATTCTGACTGAGTTTGAAAATCGTACTTTTGTAAATCAATTTACATTTTTAAATTCAGTGGAAAAAAGTGCCATTTAAAAGGGATATCCCGGCAGATCTTTTGTCAAGAATATAATTATTTCATTATTTATTCAGGGAATTGGGAGATTTTTGTCATTTCCTCCTTCTCCTTTTTCATCTTTTTTTGACTGAGAAAGGCTTAACTAAAAGAAAAGTTGCTGTTTCCAACTTTTGTTGAAAATCTTTTAGACAGTCACTTTGTAAGTTATAAAAATGTCTAATCATTGTGTTCCATACCTGTAACTAATATAATATTGTATGTCAAGTATAATTTAATTTTTTTTTAGAAATTAAAAAAAGAAAACGTTTCTTAAAATGCCTAAAATTAACTTTTTATAATTAGTAGGCACTGGATATAATCAAACTTCTCGGTGATTAAAGATTTTACAATGCATTTCTTTCATCGGGAGAGTGATAGAAAATTCGGTTCAATTTGCGCTGAGCATCCACCCAAGGACACACTGAAAATTAGTCACTAGACTATTGGAATAAAATTCCTAGTTTTATTTTTTTTCAGTCAGTATTTTACTTAATGATGCAGCAGAGAACAACGCTGGTTTGCTTAGAAACTTTTTCAGATTGGGTCCTGGTTGCAGTTGAACAGGTTCACCTAATAAGAGTATCTTTTCTGTGTTTGGGAAGGTAAATAGGAAATGAACTGAGTTAAGATATCTTTGGGTTTAATATGCAGTCATATTCTCACTGGGAAAAAATAGTAGTTAAGCCAGGGGGTCTTTTGTCCGACCATCTTGCTGCTGTTGTTAACATTAAATGCAAAGTAGTTTACAACCCATGACTTTGGGACAGCCCTCTGTAGAGGCAAAGGATGGGGGTGGGGGGAGCCAAGTTTAGAGATTCACTCACTAACCTACACTGGGATTAATTTAAATTCAGCAAAGCCTATTAGACCTTTACTATGACTATTAACATCTAATTGTTGGCGCCACTGGAGACAAAAAGGTAAAGAAGATACAGTTGCAGTCCTCCAACAGCTTCCAGTCTAGGTAGGAAAACTCTGGTGTACTCGTGTGGGGTGGGGTTGGGAGGGGGGTCCAACCAAGAGAAGTGTAACTTGGGAATCTTTAAACCTGTTTAAGAAAAATGAGAATTAATCTTACAAGGAGAAAGCATGACTACTTACATCTATATATGTACTGTAAAATCACAACTGTGAACTCCCAGGCCCACAAAAATAACTCCAAGCTGTTGAGCTAAGCAGGATGGGCTATTTCCCTATTTTTCTGTTAATGTGAGTATACTACTCGTTAATTCATTTTTGTCATCTGCTAGCACTTGTTGCCAGACACGCAGTAACAGGTGCCAAAAGTTGAAGGAAAGTGAAGACTTGAGAAAATTCTATCCATTAACGTAATTTAAAACTGTGATTGGGAAATGATGATGATCTCTCAATTGCTGTGGCAGCTCAGAAAACCTCAAGGGCCTTTGGAAGGGTGTGGGATCATCTGAGGTGAAGAGGGCAAAAGGGTTTTGATGTCCAGCAGGATTTGCTGCCATGTCAGCCTTGGCCAGGAAGTCCCTCCACAAAGCACTCCCTGTGCTCCTGGGGGCGGGGCGGGGATAGAAATACCCAAATGCTGGGGATGCACCTGTCTCAGCTTTGTAGCTTCCTTAGGTCAAATATCACTTCAGAAGGAAGCTGCTTAATAAACAAACTGTTGCATGGGACTGCAAGCTGGAATTCTGGACATCATCTCCCTGGAAAACCAATGTTGTAATGATTATTAGGTTTAAATTAACAATAAAAAAAGATACAAATGGGTTAAATAGCTTTATTGGCTGATCTTGGAAGTTGTCCTCCCACTTATGACATTATTTATAGGAAGTAGTGCTTTTTTACTTTTTTTCAGATTCAATGGATAGATATTTATCTCAGGACTGTCGTGTGCCAAACACCCTCTGGACACCGTGGCTCCCATTCTCCTTTGTGTTAAATAAGGACTAAAAGAGTTTTTAACGTCATAGGATTGTCATGGAGCTGAATTGTAATATGTGAACTACTTTGAGGAGGAACTGATTTATAGAAAGTGCTTAATAAATATTAGCTAGTCATTGTTCATGTTACTGCACAGCCATACGACACAAACACGGTCCCTTCCCACATGGAAATTCAAGCAACTTTCTAGAACAGAACCTCTGGGTGACTGGGGCCTGTCTGCATCCATTAGAATTTCTTGGCGTTCTGGTTGTTAAGGGCCCAGCTGTTGTCCCGCAGTTGGGGCTGTCGGGTCCCAGAGCAGTTGGTGTTTGTCTGTGCGGTTTGACTGGTAAGCAGAGCCCTCTATACTTTGCCCTTGAGGCTGAAGGATGGCAGAGCAGGGTAGTGGTAGAGACCTGCCGGCTGCTTCTGGACACCCCAACCTCAGGGGAATTTGCAGGAGTAGGGCCCACAAATGTGAAGGCGGCAGGCTTGCACACCTACTCTCAGAGGCGGAGCCGGGGGTCTCTCAGTGCCTGTGTAAATACGGCAAAGGCAAAGTTCGATAGTTTGATATTAAGACTTTCTGGCCCGATATGAAGGAAGCAGGCAAGAGGAAAATTTTGGCTTCTTCACTTTTTGAAATATGTCAAAGTTGTAGAGTGAGCTTCTTCAGTTACAAAGTCCCAGCATTGTTTTGAACATCCTAAAGCAAACACACCCGCTTCTGAAGCTGTCAAAGATTTGGGATGGAATTTTTACACGCTTCCTGCAACTAAGCCTTGCCTAACTCAAATTAGTCCCAAGTGGATGGAAGAGGGAAAGAACTACAGTTTCAAGCTGTTGAAAATCTTGGTAAAATGAAGCTTATTAATGCCCGAGTAACGCCAAGGTATGCAGCTCTGACAAACGGGAGGTGGACCGTGGCCAGGGCAGATGGGAACTGTCTGCTGCAGAACGGGTGGGGGACACCCCTCCACAGCTGATGCTCATTCCACCATTAGGAGGCTACTTTCATCTTTTCTGACTTGTCCTTCATAATCAGTCCTTCTGCTTTCAAGAGGCCTCTGTTAATTTGGGGCAGGGTCTCCCTAAATGCGCATGCCTCATCTTATCTTGTAGTAGAATAATTTCCACCCATTTAACAACTGTATATATGTGTTCACTCTTAACTGGTTTACATGTTACCATAAGGATTTGGCCTTTATAGGGAGAAAAGGTATCAAACCATTTATCTAGAAGTATATAGATTTAGTTTTTAATCTTGGAAGGATCTGCCAGATTTCTTCTTGGTAATTAAGATTTTTCAGCTTAAAACTTGGACCTAGATTTACTAACAGGAAACATATTTGTTTTGTATTCTGCTCTCCAAGCCTGTTAAAAAGTAACTGTCAAGGGGAAAAGCTTATGAAAGTATTTCTATTCCAATATTTATGGGGAATACTGGGCATCTTGAAGAACTACTAAGTCTTACTTTCTTGTCATCAGGTACTGAGCTTAGGTTTACCTGGCCCAGCAGTTGAAGATGGAACATTATACTGGTTTTCATCAGCACAGAGAAGCTGTTAGTATCAGCAGCCCCAGGACTGGATACTGCCTGTGATGTGGGTGAGGGAGTGGCCACAAAAAAACGTGCAGGTGGACTTCAGATGAGCTCTCTTTTTATTATTGGAACTTTACAAGTTGATCATAGACATAGTGATCCTTCAGAATTGGTGTAGGACTGGTATTTGGATTTGCAAACAGAAATTATGGGAAAAAAGAGCATCTAACTGCTGAGATCATGTTTTCTGTATTCGTTCTGGTTTAGTGTTGACCATCTCAAAAGCCTGTCACCCTACGGCGGAACCGTGATACCACTTGGCAGCAGAGTGGTCTTAGGGTTCAAGAGCAAGGGTCTCAGTAGGAAGAGAAGTAGAAGCATGTAGCACACTCCAGTGGGATCTCACTTCTGTGGCTAGTCCCACTCTTTGACAGGGATAGGCCAGGTGTGATGGTAAAAATGACTTTGAGGCATATTTGGGAGGTGGCTGAACTCTGTGACACATTCAACCGAGGCGACTAAGGAAGAAAGTGATGACCTGTAACCAAGGTTGATGACCTTTACTGAGTGAGGAAAACAGAACTCAACCTGCCTTGAGATGAAGAGACTGAGAAAGAGACTAAGAGGCATACAGTATGGTCCCGTGGATTCACTGGGTACTTGGGGCCCGCCCCGTTCTGTTCCTGACCGTGTGGCCCCGGACAAGGTTCTGCACCTTGCTGGCCTTGTTTTCCTTGCTGCACAATAAGGATCTGTAGATGAGGTTACTGTAAAGTGAAACAAGAAACATGTAAGTGTCTCAGTCCAGTGCCTGGCACATAATAAATACTAACAGCCATGGGTAGCGTCCTTTAGAGTTTTATTGGTATTTTCAAGAAAAAGAACAAATATGAAAAAACAACTTTAAGAACAGGGACAAAATACGTACGTTGACTCTATTAGGAGGTAAAATGGAGACAACTAGTATCACAAGGGAATTCACTCAAGATTTTGATTAGTGCCTTGAAGGAAAATGTCTATGTTAGTTTTACTTTCTTAAAAGATAGTTTCATACACCAAAATCATTTTATTTTCATTTTCATTTCATTTCATTTTAAGAGTATAAGGAAATGAGGAAATTAGACAGGAAATAGTGCATTAGTGTGACCATATTATAAAACAAGTAGTAATCATGAATGTGGAAATGCATTTTACCTTAGCTTCTCTGGGTGGATGAAAATTTTATGAGTATAAAGTGGAAAACTCAGTATCCTTACCATTTAATTCTTTGGTATAAAGAAAGATATTATTATAGTTTTTCAATAATGCTACACTCCTTTTTTTTAATGTAGATGGCTAATTATGCTATTTTATTTATTTACTTTAACTCTAGCATTTACTATACTTAGGTAGTTTGTGTCAATTTTCTATTGAACTGTACAAACAATGTATATTTTTTCAGATAATTGCCTTAGTTTTGCCAAGGCAGTTTGTCTACATAGCACACATAACTTTAGCAAACCTAAGGAATGCCATGAATGGGAATACTATCCCTCCTCATGTTATATTCATAATGGCATTTAAGGGTTTCAAATTTTAAAATATATTTGCATACTGTGTGTACCTCTAAAAACAACTTCACCATGTGTATAAATACAGCTGGTTTCGAAGGAACCTGGAATTTCTGCCTGCCCAGAATACCTCTGCTAGACCTCACATCACCTTGGCTGGAAATTCTTTTCATTAGCTGCCAGTCTGATCTCCAGTTACAAATTTGCTGAGTGAACTGCATTATTTAAACTGCCTTAGACTCAGTTTCCTCATTTGTAAATTAAAGGGGTTGGATGAACTGTACTTTCTCTGTTCTTTTTTCCCCCATGTTCCCTCCCTTAGCACCCAATGACTTAGATTTGTGTTTAGTGTTTTCTCAACTTGCAAAATGTTACAGATCATTTTAATTATACTACAATCCAAATGTCACTTGCAATCTTAGGAAAACAGAAGTCTAATTGACTAGGATTGCCCTTAAGAACTTTCTTATCAAAAAATTGTTTCTTATGTAAATCTCTGATAACCTTGTCCCACAGGACTCAGTGAAGTTCTAAACCTCCACTTGAACTTTGTTTCTTCTTTCAGACCCTTACCTCTTCATTACCCTCTATGCTTCCACTAGGTGGGCTAGAGGCTACCAATAGTTGATACAGAGATAGCATCTATTTTATTGCCTGCCTTTTTTTTTTTTTTAAGTTCAGATGGTATGAATATAATCAGTTGTTCCTACTTTCTCATATCACCTCGAACTGGGAGGCACACATTTCTACCATAAGAGACAGTTACTTAATCTTAGGGGAAGCGAGATCAAACCCGACTTCTGTGCCTACCAATTATAGGCCTTTTAGCCTAAATCTCAGATATTCTCAGCTGGCCCTGTCTCCTTTAGTTTGTGTCTAGTGATGGCAATTGTGCAGTGAAGGAAACACACACCTAAGTACACGCACATACACATGTACACAGAGTTCATGCAGTTTCTCCTAATATGAGTAAAATACTACCTAATGGATGGATTTGGGAGAGGAGGGGATGCAGAGGAAACTGTCAACTTTTAACTCCAGAAGTGTGACGCAAAAGGGGTTTTACGGAAAGTAATCTCACAGGATGATCTGATCACAGATTCCAACGGGGCAGGTCATGGTGGTAGTCAGGCCCCAACATACCGCTCCTTTAGTAAACGGCTTATATGTATTTGCCTTAAGCAAGTCCTGTGCGTTGTTCCTGTGAGTCTGGGCTAACACACCTTTGCAATGCCCGCCTTCAGAGTCCTCCTTCTAAAGCGGGACCACCCTCAAGAAAGCACATCCTCTTCACTACCCTGAGATCCAATCCTCACCTTGTTTTCTTCCACCTTCATGTAATCTTCCTTATGTTCCCTCATGAATTTCAAATGCATAAAAGAAATTGAGGCCTGGCTGGTGTAGCTCAGTGGATTGAGTGTGGGCTGGGAACCAGAGGGTCCCAGTTCGATTCCCAGTCGGGGCACATGCCTGGGTTGCGGGCCAGGTCCCCAGTGAGGGCCATGTGAGAGGCAACCATACATTGCTCTTTCTCTCTTCCTTCTCCTCTCTCTGAAAATAAATAAATAAAATCTTAAAAAAAAAAAGAAATGGAAAAACTGTTATTCTCTGGAGCATTTGAGATCCTGCTCCCCAGTATATGTTGTCATTTTGGTTCAAATAAACTCAAAAGTTCTCTACAGGGTCGGACGTTCCTTACATTGACAGAAGCCTATAAGTACCCCCTACCTTATAGTTTGTTGTATCTCCACATGGCACACAGGCATTTATTGAGTATCCACTATGCATTGTTATTCACAGGGCTGGGTTATAGGTGATGGGTGTAAAAGCTTAGTTCTGTGCTTGTTGAATTCAGTTTCTAGCAATGGAGTTCCCCTGACTCCTAAAATGCCTCATAATTCAAGTACCATTAAATGTACAATCCAGGCAAAACTTGCCAAGTTCAGTCTTGAGTAGCACATGATTCCCACCTGAAAGTGTAAATAGCCTCAGGTTTATTCAGAACTTGGCTTTCATACAGATACCTTAAGTTCCAGCTCAATGAAAAGTGAGCAAGCCTTGAGCACGATCTCAGCAGTTCAAGCATGAGCTTAGGAAAGTAATGGAATGGGGACCCAGACAAAGACTGTCTGTCCACTGAGAAAGCTTCATATCACTCCAAACTGAAGGTTATTGCAAAGGAAAGGACATGTCATCCCTTCCTCCCTTCTTTCCTTCCTTCTTTCCTCCCTCCCTCCCTCCCTCCCTTCCTCCTTTTCAAAAACTATAAATATTAGTATAATCTTTTGGAGTCCCCAGAAGAATATGTGCGTCCTCCCAACTGTGAACTTTCTTTTCTAATCAGAGTGAAATTGTAAAGTATGAAATACATCTTAGAGACGGTCAAAGAAATGACTCCACATTTCTCTGCTTTGTGATTTACTTTTACAAGTGACCATTTAGGAGCAGACAGTTCTGGGCTACTCTAAATTAAGGTATCCCCCCAGGTCCCCATTTACTCCCAGTGGGACCTCGGCGTTCTCTCTGTAGCTCTCGGGGGGGCATGTGCGCAAGCTCACGCTGTCACAGCTTTTCAGATGTTTCTGCCAAGTTTCTCCTGCCAGGAGCTGTTGAAGGTTTTACCAAAACTTTCTTTAAGATATTATGTGTGTTCCCTCTGATGAGTGATTTCTTCTGATTTATTAGGGGAAGTCATTTTTTTTTAGAACAATTTAGCATTTAAACAGTAATTCTTGTCATTTTAAATTGCTTTTTAAAATGGAAGGATTTTACCTTTATTGTCATTTCCCTTTATTATTTCAACTTAATATTTGTTTTAATCTTAGTTTGGGGGCATAAGCCTAATCTCTTTCACTTATCGGAACATTTGGGGTTGTGTGGGTGTAAAGGGGAAGAGTTTCACAACATGTGGCCATAGACAGGAAAATGGTCCTAGTAAGAGTAAAAATGACTCATTTTGAAGCCCTTATTTAAAACTGAAAATTTTACTTTCTTTAGGGAAGGAATCTTTCCCCGTTATATGAAACAGGGAGTTGGAGGAAAGATAAACATAATTTTTCTAAAATTATTTTTGACAGTTTTCTTATTTCATGACTTTCATGAGTTTTTACATATGACTTGTAGGTATATATTTTAAGAGCAATATATTATTAATTTTTTTCACCATAGCGTTTAAGCTTTTGCAATTCAAACATAAGTATTGATCTTGGAGTGCAGAACCCAGCCCAATTTTGTTGGCCTTTTATAACCGAAGTAATCGGAGGTCCTGTTTGTTCTTATTTTATAAGAACTCCGCATTTCACACTGATCCTGGCAACTCAGGCTAACCATCAGGCATTCCCACACACAAATAACAAACAGGAGGCAGAGCAGATCAACCTTCAGGACTGAGGCAGCACAATGTTTACAAGGAAAATCTATTTCCTTGTTTATCCATTATTCATTCATTTAAAGAATCTTTTTTATTTTTTATTTTTGCAAGCCTCCTATACATAGAAATAAACATTCCAGATCAGAGATTGGTGAGCTTTGGCCGCAGGCCCAATCTGGCCAGTTGCCTGTTTTTGTACAACTCATGAGCTGTGAATGGTTTCTTGCTTCTTTAAATGGTTGAAAAAAGGCAAAAGAATAATAATATTTTGTGAAGCATTAAAATTGTATGAAATTCAAATTTCAATGTTTCCAAGTCAACACAACTACAACACAATTACTTATCGTCTACAGCTGCTTTCACGCTGCCGTGCTGGGCTGAGGAGTCGCTATAAAGACTATATATCCTGCAAAGTCTGAAACTTTTTACTCTCTGGCCGTTTACAGAAAAAGTGCTGATCCCCATTCTAGACGCCAAGAATTCAGCTGTGAGAAAAATAGGAAACGTTTCTGTAGTTATGAAATTATATTCTAACAGGAAAACAAATAAATGAACAAGATAATTTCAGACTTTTGAATATATTGAAAATGAAACAGGATGATGTGATAGAAAGTGAAGGCAGTTAATTTAGACTGAGTGGTCAGAGGAGACCTTTGGCAGTGGAGCTGAGAGCTGAATGCCATGAAGAATTTGGAAAGAGATGGCCCAGACAGAGGGAATAGAAGTGGTGGGTCTGAGGAACAAGGAAGTGTGGTTGTGCAAGGTGAGGTCAGGGAGGCAGCTAGGATTAGGCAGGAGTTGGATCACAGGCTCTTAGGATGGAGCAAGTTTTTATTTTTCTATATGGGCAAAGAGAATTCTCTGAAAGGTTTCGTGCACAGGAATGACCTGATCTGAGTTGAGTTATACTGCATTTTAACATGGTCAATTTGACACAGCATGGAAAAAGAGATCCTAGTGGAAGCCAAAGTAGAAGTAGGCAGCTAGAAGCTGTTGCAACTGACCCTGCAGGATGATGGTGGCTTGAATTAGGATGTAGCTAGGGTAATAGAAGAATTTGGGTAGATTTAGGATTTAGCTTGGAAATGAGATGTGAAGGCTTGCAGTAGGGGAAGGTGAAGGAAAGAGAAATGGAGGATTACCCTGGGTATTGGCTAAACTGGCCATTTCCTAATGTATATCATACTTAAAACTATTAAAATGTATGAACTTAATATATGTATCAAACAGGACTTTCTATCTAATGGGTGTTTTTCACTTGTTTTCTGTTAGAAGTATTGTTGTCCATCCACCCCTTAGATTTGTACTAATTTTATTTTTCTTTATTGTTTCCCTTAAATGTAGAAAAGAATTCACAATATCTACAAAGGCATGTTGTCTTTAAAAAACACAGAGAGAGCTTTCAACTGGAAATCCATGTCTGGGCCTCTTTCATCAGAGAATGAGGAAAAGGTCTGACTGGCCACGGGACCAGCTTAAAACCACTTTTGATCTTCGTCCTGCATAGGTGCTGTGTTGTTGATTTGGAGATAACAGGGAAATCATTGGATTTCCTCATGACATTCTCATGATTCCTCTTAATTTCAGCAGATATTTGTTACATTGATTTAGTTGTTTCAGTGCAACCTGTTAAGATATATAGTTGATATTTCCAGACAAACAGCAATAATCTGTATTTTCCCAGGCTGTAGAAATGTTAGTTTTCAGAAAGAAAACGCATTCCTCCCCGGTTCATCAGCCCGCGCAAACACTGACAGTGTGCCATTGCAGGACATTGTTGTGGAAAACTGGGGACATCATCTTACCCACACTTTCATTAAAAACGTGAGAAGAAATAGAAAAACCTCTCCCAGATTTTTAAAAAATATGTAAAGGAAGCCAGAACTTTCAACCTTCCCACAGATGAGTGTTTTAGCTACACTACTGACTTATAAAGATTACACAACTTTGAGCAGTTTCAATCATTGAGGTGGTTGAAAAGATAAAATAAACTGGGTGATAAGAATGTTGCAGTAATCAGTGTCAGACTTAGCAGGACTTTGTGGTAGATTGAGTGTGTGTGTGTGTGTGTGTGTGTGTGTGAGAGAGAGAGAGAGAGACCACTCCAGTTCACACTTGAGCAATTGGCTGGGTGATGGTACCTTTTACTGAAACAAAAAAATGTCCAGAAGGAAGCCACTTGGGAGATGAGGGGAATAAGTTCCATTTGGGGTGTTCATGAATATCCATTTGGCGATATCCAGAAGGCAGTTGGAGATATGGGTCTGAAGTTTATAGAAGAAACTGAGATGAAAGATTTGGAGGATTTGTGATTCTTGGGAATAAATAAGATAACCCAGAGAAAGTGTGCAAATGGAGAAAGGCTAATATTTACTCTCTACAAGGCAGGGATAGAAACGAACATTGGAAAGGGGACTGCAAAGGGGGAATCAGAAAGATGAGTAGTAAACCAACAGTGTGAGGAACCATAGAAGCCACAAAAAAGAATGTTTGAAAGAGTGATTGACAGCATCGAATTCTGAAGAACAGGCAACCAAAAAATAACTGAAAATGTATTTCTACATAGATTTTGGTGATCTTGGTGAATGAAATTCTGGTAGAATCCTGTCAGAGGAAACTAGGTTACAGTATATTAAAGACTATGAGTGGGAAGTGAAGAAACAAAGTGAGTATATCAAGGGTTTCAAGAAGTTTCATAATGAAGAGTGGAAGTGAGTGTAGTAAAACATTGGATAAAGGGAATGTTGAAAGAGGGTGGTCCCCATTTCCCTGCCATAAGATTTGAGCTTAATTATTAATGAGAAGAAGTAGGAAAGAGAAGGAGTAAGAGAGAAGGTAGAATATAGGAGAAGGAGGGATTAATTACAGATCAGTGTCCCTGAGAACACTGGGATGAAATTCATAGAACACAAACAAAGTTGAGTGATTGATTTTACATCAAGTGATAGATTCGGTATAAGAAGAGAAAAAGAGGGTTGAAACTGAAAGTAGATCTAATAAGTTTGATAGAAGTTGAGAAATTCCTTTATGATTCCTTTATGAAAACTTCCATTTTCCCAGTAGAGTAGGGGAAAGGCTATCAGATGGAAATGTAAAACGAAATGCAGCTGTCAGAGATTCTAGAAGTGGAGAGAAAGCAATGTGGAAAGTGGTAGAATGGCTAAGAAATCCTTCTAGGTTCTTTGATAGTCCAGTTGGACAGCTCAGCTGAGGATGGTGATCGGATGTGTATGATAGCAAATTGCCCGATTCCGTCTCACCTGCACCACGCAGCACTGAACCAGACCTGCTAAGTCACACGGGAAGAACAGTTGAGTTCACCCAGGGTCTGGAAGATGCCGTGGAAAGACAATAGGACAGGGAAATTCAAAGAACTGGTAAGAGAGGCATCAGAACATTCAACCACAGAATCTAATCAAGATAATTATGGGAGTTAAGACAGAAGGGGCTGATGGCAAGGGAAGAGAAGAAGAGGACTCGAGGTACCGACGAGGCCCAGCCCTCATTCTAGGTTTGGCATGAATTTGATAATGAATAGTATGGGTATATAGATGCCTGCTTCTAAGTTCAAACACTAAAAGTCACTAAACTCCCACTCATGTAGCCCAATCCTCCATTACCAGCAACTCTATTACAACTGAAGACGTTAGTTTATGAATTCAGAATGTCACCTACCTCTGCACCTTTTGTCATAATAATGTCCTATATTGATGCCTATTCCACTCTTTTTTGCCTTTTTAAATCTTACCCATCTAAGGCTTAATTCTCACTTTTATGTTCAACACTTTCAGCTGAGGGAAAGGAAGGGTAATAATAAATTCCATGGCATTTATTTACTACCTATTATGTTCTTGGAAATGTACTTTTCATATGCAGGTCTAATCCAGCTTGGGTGTGGGGACTCTCACCTTCCTTTTGAGAGTAGGCTATCTTCATAGTCTTTAACACTACAGTGCACATAGCATTCCTTTATGTTTACTTGTATTGAGAGATTTCTGTGTCTATGTTTTAACCTCTCACTTGATAGTAATTTTCTGATAGCTTAATTAGGTTGTATTTTCCATAGCAACTTTCAGAATGGATTGGACATGGCAGGCACAAATTCTTGCTTGATTAAGGATATAAAAATACTGATAGTAGACTAAAGATGATGGAAAAAAAGAAAAGAAATGTGAATGTCAATTATCATCTCTTGTAAATTCATGGTATGTTCTGGGAATTGGGAAAAGTGAGACATGTTGCCCTAATGTTCTAAAATAATTAATATACCTTCTGAAAGTGAATAATTTACTGCTCTCTCGGTAACTTAGGCCTGATATGTTTATTATGGAATGACTATTTACTTTGAGAAGAAGTCAAATGTAATATAATTATAATGGATAGAGACATAGATTTCACTTTATCAGTTATGTTTACATATATTTATGAATCAATAATTAAAATCTAATTCAGTATTTGACTTTATTTTGAAAAATGAGTACTATATAATTTAGAAGTATCATATTAAAATTTCATGTATTGTTTAGTAAAAATAGCATTTAAATTAAAGTTAGCTAAAAGTGTCTTTAAAAGACTTGATCCAGATTTAAAAAACTAGTAGTGTTTTTACGTTGGATATTAATGCCAGTAGTTCACATCTCAGCAGCCGTGCGGTAGGTTGCGGAGTTAGAGCACCGGAATTGCCCCATTAAAGACATTTTGTAGCCTCTCGTCAAGAAATAACTATGACATTTTCTTAAAGAACCCTAAAAACTTTCTTCTTTTTCTTTCCCAAATTCTCCACCATCTTCATTTTTAGGAGGTTTATAACATTTTTACATTCAACAGCTAAACTGCATTTAAAGGCTTTGCCAACATGACGTTCACTTAATAGACAAATTAATTCAAGCACAGACAAGTTGTATGTGTCTGAGTTTTTGCAAAAAGTTTTTGCCGGAACCCACAATGGAACTAGAGTTTCCTATTTGCAAATGAGGTAACTATTTTGGAACATATATTTTGCGGGTAAAGACAGTCAAACTTTGTTTCATGAAGATGAATGGATCTGTTTTTCTTCCTGTTTACAATATTGCCATCACCCTCTGCATGGAGATGATCCTTTTTTTTAATAGTTCAGTATTTTAAATGTTTAGCAATCTCTTGCCTTAGAAACAGGAGAAGCTTTTCCAATTATAAATTCACAGTGACAGATATATCATGGAGATGACAAAACCTAGGCCATTTTATATCACATGTGTATGAATCCCTAGATGATCCCTAGATATATCGTAAGAATAGAGTCTTATAGAAGCTACCAGAACATAATAATACCTTGTATTTGTAAAACAAGTGTTACGACAAGTTTTCATATACTTTATTTTACTTTTTAATGTTATCTTTCCTATTCTAATAAATATACATGCACATTATAGAAAAACTAGAAAATACTGGCACATAAATAGATGAAAAATAAAATAGAAGTAAAATAACATTACTCTGAGTTAAACTCTAGACTCTCTTTCTGTCCCCGTGTGTATATGTGTGTGGAGTAAAGTTCCATGTGACATATACATACATGTATGTCATATGTATGCATTTTTACTTGCCTGTACACTTAATAATTATATTTTACACACCTTTATGTACTAATAGCTGTATTTTTATTTTCATATTATTTTAATAGCTATATAATACTCTATTATATAGGTATAATCTAATTTATTTAACCAGTTTCTATGATTGAACATTTGATTATTTCTAACATTTTGTTATAAGCACACTGGTAAACATCCTTTTACATATATCTTTCTGCACCTTCTTAATTATTTCCTGAGGCTAAATTTCCAGAAGAGGAATAACTAGGCCAAAGGTCTGGGCATTTTTTAAGTTTGATTAATTACTGCCAAGTTGTTCTCCTGAAAGTCTTGCAATTTACACTCTGACCAAACAACATATGAGAATGGCTTTTTTCCATCACAGAAATTAAACTTAATTTTCATTGTCTCATTTTGATTCTTATAATAACTGTCAGGTAAACAGAGCAAATTAGGAGAAATGCTAATGGTCACACATTTAGAAAGTAATAAAACAAGAAGTCAAGTTTTTTGGCTCCCATGTCACATATTTCTTTTATAGCCCATACTTTTTGGCCATCATTGTTGGTAATGGCAATTCCAAGTCAACCGTCAGGAAAGAGCGCCTAGCAGGAATTGTTGCGTGCCGCAGCCTGACTCCCGTCTGTGCTGCTGGCAGTCGCCTGGCCTCCAGCCATTGGACTGTGGGTGGCACAGCTCTCGCATTCTGAGAAAAAGGCAGTGTTGTCACACTGCTTGTCCAGGCCAGTGCTGAAGCCAATGGGAGAGGGAGGAGGAGAGAAAAGTTGGAGGCAAAGAGGCAGCTGACAATGACCAAATTATAGACTCTGTAACAACATGTCCCTAAAACTTTTTGATTTTTGCCCTATACTATGAGTGAAGTGGTTCAGGCTAGCCATCTGATCTAATAAATTTTTAATTAATGAGTTTATTTTTATCATTTTTATTGCAAGTTCATACAAACAGGATTCTGTTTTTGTTTTCACTTATACAAAACATTCAAAGATCCAAGTTCTCTTAAGTGAAACAAAAGAAGTGGTGAAAGGAAAATTTCCTTTTGGATAGAAAAGCACAAAAGTGTTTTTTTTTCCCCCAGAGGGAAGGTTATTATATGATTTTGTAAAATTAACTCAATTATAAAGGAAATTGTAAAAAAAATAGCAATGAGTGTAATTTTGTAGGTGTCAGGAACTAAAAACCGTTTGGCTATAGAGTTTTGT
Source organism: Micronycteris hirsuta (assembly GCA_004026765.1). Taxonomy (NCBI): domain Eukaryota; kingdom Metazoa; phylum Chordata; class Mammalia; order Chiroptera; family Phyllostomidae; genus Micronycteris; species Micronycteris hirsuta. Next base: position 48,218 of record PVJI01005058.1, on the reverse strand, counting down.
AAGAAAATGTTAATTAAAAGTGCGAAGGATATTTGTTAGGGGCTATTAAGTCAGACACAATAGTAGGTGCTGTGGCATTAGTAAGATGAAAAAGTTACAGGCTCTGTCCTCAGAAGCATCCCGTCTTGTCGTGGCAAGAAGATTGCTCCAGGAAGCTTTCCTGACCATTAGTCTTGGTTCATTTGCTCTTCTGTGCTTTGGCATCGCTGTTCTTTTTCCATCATCAAACATACTTCATAAATTGAGGTCATCTATTCACATGTCCTTTGTATCCACTAGACTATGAGCCCCCGGAGGGCAGGAATCGTGCCCTGCCACTTCCTGTGTTCACCATGAGAGGCCATGTAGAAGAGGGGTCATGGGAACATAACAGAATGAAGTTATACCATAGGAAATATATCCTAGTTTGTCATTTTGGGGGTAGGAATTATTTTTGATCATTATGTTCAATGACTCTCAAAAATATTGGACCATACATTTCAAATTGATTAAAGTCAATTTATATAACATTAAAATTTTTCCAGTTTTAGTAATTTTGCAAACTCAGGCAAACCATTTAATTTATGGCCCTAATAATTCTCATCTTCCAAGTAAAGGTGTTAGAACAGGCCAATATTTTCCAACAGATGTTAAAAAGACCTATCTCAATATTCAGGAATTATGTAGGATACATCAGAATCTTCATTAGGATATTTGTAGTTTGAAAAAACATACTCAATATCATTATATAATTTCAAATTTAGAAAATAGAAAAGGTACAATTTCTGTAAAATTAAAATATAGAAATAAAAAGAATTCTGGGAAATGTTTTCCCCGATGTTTCTCAGAGGATGGGGCCACAGAGTTGTATAAGGATCTCTGGGATAGGTTTGGAAGGGGCCATACTTTACATTCTTTTATGTTTTTTAATGAGTTGAATAAAATTAAGAGACATTGCGCTAATCCCAAGAAGCTTCAATAACCTAGGATTCCATCATGGTTGACATAAACCTTGATTTTTTTAGATATGTTGGAAAAGTTAATTCACCTTTTTTTTAAAACTTCAAATTTGAAGAAAGGCAAAAACTATAGAGCACATTAATACTAAGTTCAGAAGGGTAAAGAAGATAAGAAAACCAGCCAGACTGACTTACTGACATACTGCTGTATGGAACTGTGTTCACTTCAGTTCTTGCCCACGTGATCAAGGACTGGCTGGCAGGCCAGCTGGGCTACTTTTACCCTCGATTTCACTGTGTGTACCTACATACACAGAAGCAGAACCCGTTTGTCCTGTCCCATGGTATTTTAAGCTCTGATTCTAAACTATTACATAGCTTTTGACTAAGGGCCTTGTTAAGTTTTGGGCATAGTCCACAGATTTAGAGCAGTGATTTTTTTTTATTTGACTTTTAGATCTAAGTCATCAAGTAACTCTGTCAATTTGGGTTCTTGGAAGAACAGATGGCAAGATAGGATATTGTGAGCAGAGAATTTCTCGGGGAAACACTTGTGGAGGAAAAAAGGAAAGGACTGTGAGTAGGCAAGGAGAACCTTTAGGCCACAAAGCAGGTCTGTAAAAGAAGAGAGAAGAGGGGACTGGGCTGGAAGGAGCCTCAGACTGCAGTGCCATCTGACAAAGTCTCAGCCAGGCCAGTGGGCGCTGCCGATCTCCCTCAGCTCAGATTTCCCCTCAGAGATGTCCTATGTCCGGGAGAGGCGGCCTGAACCTGCCACCTCTCCCCGGGACCTCATGGTGCTCCATTATCATCTGGAAGCAGCAAGTGGGAAGCATGACCTGATGTGCATGTCGAAGTGCATCTGAAGGTGTGGCAATTTGAGTCAGCTTTGTTCCCTGGGGCAGGTCCTCTGGAAGGTAGAGGTGAAAGACCATGGTCATGGACGTACCCAAAGGTATGACCTTAAATCCAGGGATCCTCAGCCCAGCTGTTCAGAGTTTATTGGCATTATTCTCTCTGTTCCCCATTCCCATTGCCAGCCCTGCTCATGGCTATATATTCCTTGCCTAGACTCTCAGTTCCCACAGAGGTAGTTTAGATAGGGAAGCTATACCTCCTTAGGCTGATTTTTGTTTATTTTTATTTTTTACCCAATAAAACCATTCCTTTCATTTTTAATCCTAATTTTACAAACATCTCAGTGATGAAATTCCCAGAACTGTGTTAAATACAGAGGATGCAAGATAAATAAGACTGCTCAGTGGGCTCATGTCCTAGAGAGGGTGTGTTCACATTGGCAGAAATTTTAAAAAACAGAGGAGCAGACTGGACACAGAAGGGGACTATCATGACCAGCCTGGATAAAGTCTGAGCAGAGATTTCAGGGACAAATACTATTTACTGAGACAGACGGCAGTCAGAGGCAAGTCTAGGCAGAGGCCATGAAGTATGAGGAATGGACTGTAAGAAATAGGGTGTTCCTTCAGGATAAAGGGGAAGACTTATGAGGTAGGCAGGATCTAGACTTATGCTTGGGAACTTGTACTTGACCTGTTAACCATGGTTGGATGTATATTTTAAATGTGTGGCAGAGGATTTGGGTGGGCAAGACCAGGGAGCAATAAGAAGTCATTGCCTGTGGAGTACCTATTTCCATCCATTCATCAATATGTCTGCCAGAGGACAGGAGTCCTGGGGGAAAATGCATCACTTATATTCAAGAGTCTTGGGTTCCATCTCAGCATCATGGCTTACTGTAGTTTAGAACAGTCATATAGCTCTAGAAAGGCAAGTTTCTGCTATTTATAAACTACCAATAAAGAAACTTGCCCTCACCCTTATTGAACTATTGTGAGGATCAAATGAACTGAGACAGGTCCTTCTGAAGGCACTTTGTGAACTTTCAGCACTGTAAAAATTAAGGGGCTGTTATTAGAACTACTTGGGAAATAACAGGCACCTGGGAAAACCCACAGCATGTAATTTTGTAAGAAGTTGCTCAGCCTTCAAGAGAGAAAATGTCTGGCTCGACATTGGCCAAGAGGAGCACGTCTGGGAAGTTGCAACACAAGGTAAAGCCAACGGGGCTTTCTGTTTTGCTTTTGGAGATCACAATTTCTTAATCGTCATTCTCTCTGTTTACCCTTCCTCACCACGGGTGGTTCTAAAGTGAGAGGAAGTTGGGTCAAGGGGTATTAGTGAGGCAAAGGGTGTGGTTAAAATTTACTGGATGTAACAAATAGAAGCTGAACAACTTTAGTGTGAGAAAGATAGTAGGTTTGGCACTGGTAATGTGAATTGGCTTATGTGTAGGAGTGAGTGGCAAGAAATTCATCTTTATCAGAAATCTTTCTGACTTTCCAGGAGCAATATGGGACCTGTATTCTCTCATACTCCCAGGAAGAGATAGCAGCATGTGATCAGATAAATAAAACTTGCTCTAACACTTCACTTTAGGAAAAAGGGCTTTTAATTCCTTTTCCTATTAGTTCTTACTGATGCATTGTTTGGTTCTCACTGAAAAAAACACACACCGAGAATATGATCAATATACTCAGTCTTGGTGAGACTGAGTGGCCAGGCCTTATACATGTATTGTCAATGTGTGCATAAGTGGATGGAAAACCTCTCCATGTAAACAATCCCATTAGAGGGCATTCCTGGAGTAGTGTTGATTTCCTAAAAGACTTGTCTGTTCTGTGAAGAAACACTTTTTTTTTTATAGAGGAATCAGCAGGAATATTGACATGTGAGTTGAGACAATTGGTTGATTCATATGAGACTTGCTGACAAAAATGTTTATTATATTTTCTTGAATATTCATTAGATAGGTTGATCTTTGCCATCTTAAAAAAAAAAAAAAAACTTAGGGACTTTTAAAACATATCATATGACTTATGAGAGACATTTTGGAAAAGAATTCCCCCAAAAGGACGTGGCTGATAATAGAGATTAGTTTACTCAGTACCAACACCAGCCACTTCTTGCTTCTTTTACAGAATTATAGAGAATGAACAACTAAAAATGATATTTCCTCAAAACCCTTGGAGTTTAACTTTGAGGTGCAACCTGGGCTCTGTCATGTGGAAGCAAGTGCTAGTTTTCTGTTACTGCCTAGCAAGTTACACAGACTTAATGGCTTATAAAAGAGCATCATTTATTGGCTTTCAGTTTCTGCAGATCAGAAGTATGGGCATGGGGTAGCTGGGTCCTCTGCTCAGGAATAGAACACTCATGAAAGTGATGCCCCATCACACTCACAAGTCCCGCTCACACTCAAGGAGAGGGTATTGTACAAGGCACGCACATCAGGGAGCAGGCATCTTGGGGATCGTCTCAGAATCCTGCCTACCACAATGTGCCATTTAGAGGTAGGCATGACCGAGGTGAGGTAATGTTCACGAGCAGGGAGACAGCACCTTTCAGCCAGCACAGCGGCACTAATGGTGCTTCCAGGGCAGTGCTAGAGAGTCTTCGCTGGTCTCCTACTGCTGTGTGTGTCGAACCGTGAGCAGCAGCAGCCGGGGGATTTTTACTAGAATAACTGACATGGTTGAGTATTTTTTCTGGCTAACTTTTTCTTGAGCTTATTTGGTAGCATTCGAGGCCGGTTCTCTGGTGCTCCTATAGATGGTATAACCTAATGGTTATAATAAATCCCTTTCTGCTTAAACTAGCTATAGTGAATACTTTTATCTGCAACATAATGCCTTAATTGATATAACAGTATCATAAATGACATCTTTTTAGATTTCCTTTAAATGTGTGTAATTCTACATTGTCTTTATATTGATAAATTTATAGAACTTTAGGAGAGATATTTTCATTTCTAAAGCTTCTTCAAACCATATTATATAGTACAGTTGTAATTGAGTCCAGGATATGAGAATAGTTTTTTTCTTTTGAGGGAGGAGGCAAGAAGGGGAAGTGTTCAATAGTCCTGACAGTTTGGGACTCACTGCACACTCTTGGAGCTTATAATAGTTATTATCATATCAAAGACTGAGAGATCCTACAGGAAAAAAAAAGACTGTTAGACTTTTCTTAATTCAACTTAGGGTTCCTAAAGTAAGCTTCAGAAAGTTTCAACAAGTCACCAAAGTCTAGTAGTGGGTTAGTGATCAGGCAAAGGTATGAAGCTAAAGAACTAGGTGTTCCGGCTCCCAGAAGCATTAAGTTTAGTCCTTACTCCCTACATCTGCCTGAGCAGTAAGTTTCAATGAATACAAACACAGCTTCATGAGGAAGTAAAAGGTATTTATATAGATAGTTCTGGCAAACGCATCAACGATGTCTCCATGGGACCTGTCATATCTCTTTGGGAAGCTTGGAACCCCAGACATGCCCACCCACACCCCACTCCGCAGATGTGACCGCCTGGAGGTAGACTCAAGGCTGCTGTTTCCTGCCTCTCAGTCACTAACACAATAGCCTTCCGGGGCACCAGGGCCAAGGATTCCCAGACCACAGCAAAAAGGAGCTTGTGAAATCAGGCTTCAGGACATTTTGGTAATTTAGCACAGTTATCTTCCACGCAGCTATTTTGGGCTTAGGGCTTGATAGAAAATGAATCCTTTTAAAATAAGTGCGAAATTAAAATTGTAAAAAATGTTAAGGTCACCACAAAAGGCAACAGGGATCGTGTACACAACAGAAACACAGGGCCAGGATCAAAACGCTTGCAAGCACTTGCCTCCTCTGCATTCCATAGTGTAAATCACGTCACGCACATCTGACCGAGAGAGAAGAGGTTCCAGGAGGTGCATATTTTAAGCATGAAAACAAGGAGCCATTAGTGTTACAAGCACAGCTTATGGTCAGCTGGCTGGCCTGACACACCTCGGCATTCATTATTCCCCAAGGCCACGTGGTAGCATCTTGCAGAGGCCAGGGGTGGATGTGGACATGCTGAAGCAGTTTCAGGACCTGAATTCTCCCTTCACTGTTCTTGGAAGGAGCTAAGACTAAATAAAGAATCTAGTCTCCACCACATTTTTATTATTGGGAAATGATTTCCCCTTCAGGGCAGAGAGGTAGAATTACAAGTTAGACGGACGTTTTGCGTGCTATCCCAGCACTTCCCTCCCCACCCCACCCCCATAGTTTTTCCTTCCTTTCTGTAGCAGCTACATTTCTAAAAGGACTGGTGTACCGGTTAAAAACTAAAATCCAAACCCAGCAAACTATTCTCACACTAATGTTTTGTAGCCACTCGTACTCTTAAAAGAAAAGAAATGGTAAACAAACCGGCCATTACATTTAGTCACAAAGGGATTCAAACCACAACATACACCCACCACAATTCTGTGGGCAAAGTTTCCACATTCGGGCATATTCTCCAGGGTTTGTGGCATTCCCCAGAACTGTGGCTGAGGCAGTATGCTGTGAGAGGCTCCGGGCTGGGCGGGGCAGGGGTAGGTGGGGCTGCATTTATTGTGCTTGAGGAGTCAGGAAAAGGTAACAGGAGTCTGGGAAATGGTATAGACAGTTTTATTCACTCTTCCATGCCTCGTGTTCAATGGACATTCTCTGGCCTTTTTGGTTCAGCAGATGAGCTCCCACCTGATACTTTCAAAGGAAGCTATTAGGCCAGTGAAAGTTGGTTGTGTGGATACTCTTGAGGACTACAAAAGAGATCTTGTTTTATTTTAAAAAGAGCAAAGCAAGCATCCAAGGAATGGGATGTATTTCAGCTTTTAACTATGACTTTGGGACTTGCTTATGAAAGAGGAAAATAACTGGCAAAGTAACTTTCAGCCCAAAATGTTGGTACATTTGTTAATCAAGAAGTAAAATCAAGTTTTAAATAATATTTTCCTCTGTCATTAGTCCTCAAAACTATATTTAGTCTATAACCGATGAGATGCTATGAATATTTTAAGCAGAAAGATGTATAATATGATCAACTCCATGCTTTCTTAGATTCCAATACAATCAGGACAGATTGCCTGTGAGTGAGAACACATACTCTGAATGCAGACAGATGTATAGACACATATATTTCTATTCAGCAATGACACAAAATGTTTATATCAGGAATATCCAGAAAACTTTAAAAGTATAGTTGTTTGTACTTTTGCTGTAATGCGTCTGTCTTTTTTTTTTTTTAAGTATTTTTTTTTAAGATTTTATTTATTTAATTTAGAGAGAGGGAAAGGGAGGGAGACAGCGAGGGAGAGAAACAGCAATGTATGGTTGCCTCTCACATGGCCCTCACTGGGGACCTGGCCTGCAACCCAGGCATGTGCCCTGACTGGGAATCGAACCGGGACCCTTTGGTTCCCAGCCTGTGCTCAATCCACTGAGCTATACCAGCCAGGTCTGTCTTTCTGAATTACACAAAAGTTCTCCAGCGTGTCTCTATCTGGTACCTACTCCCCAATCTAGCATGATTTGAGACTTCACTGTATTTGGAATGCATTTGTGAGAATATTCTTTATTATAAGAATACGGGCTCACTTCTCCCTTGGAATTATCCATGCTAAATTTATATTAAAAACTATTCTTTGAGAAAGTAAGGTTTCCAGACTTGACGTGGTATAAAATAACCATATTTCCATTCATTCTTTTTTAAAAAATCTAATGGCCTGAATTTATTTCAATTGACCAAAACCAAAATGAAAATAGTTCTTTGAAAACCTTTGGTTTATAATGATTTGAGAAACAGAAGGAAGATGGGGTGTTGGGAGTTCCCAGTAGAGTGGACGGGTGTTCTCCCCGTCACTGCACACCAGGACTTCGGTGCAAACTCCAGGAAGGAGACAAGAGGTGTTACAGGTATGGATGAAGTTCCCCAATTCTTCTTCTTCTTTTGTCAGGCTGTACCTTTAAATGACTATCTCCCTAGTCCAAAGCAGGCATGGCTGCTCCTTTCCAGTGAGTACTCAAACAGTTTTATCTGGCCCAGTGACGGACATATTTCTGATAAGTGCATAGAGAGGGCTGTTACCCTCATTTCAAAGGGACCCGCAGCAGGCCAGAGAGAGCTGGCTCCTGGGAACTGTCGGAGAAACACTCATAAAGCAGACCGATAGCCTCAGTGTGGGCCTTGGGCCTGTACTTTGGACCCTTCGCTGCTATTCTAGCAGGTGAGGCCCCAGATGCAAATATTTGGTTTGACCCTCGCTTACTGTAAACATTGCAGTCCTTAGCACAATGTGAAGTATAGAGTTTATGGCTGTTTGCGCAGCCGTTGTCAAAATAGTTGTAAATTCCACTTTCTTCTTATTTTTCAAGGCTTGGTAGTCTGGCTGGCATTTGGGGAGGGGGCACATTTACTAAAAAGGTAGGTGAGTAGTGGGTTAAGGAATGAGAAAAGACAACAATGTAAACGGATCCTGGGACTCGGCATGTACATTCACACAGAGTCAGAACATGGAGCAGGTGTTCAAATGAATCCAAATTTCAAATCAACACAGGCAAGGCAATAATTAATAGCTCAATAGGGTGGACATAAATGCTAACCACCAGGGCACGCACGCAGATTGTCCCTCTTTGCTTTCTGTCCGTGGCCACGCATTATGATTCTTGATCACTTTCCTCGCTGCACTTTATTGAATCCCATCTTGCATTAGTATTTTTTAAAAGGCAACTTTTTTCCCTTTCTCTATCAGTGTAAATCTTGCCTCTCCCTGTGGGTTTTAAGCATCGTTAAGGTAGGTCCACTCAGGATGGGGACATAGTTCAGCAAGTAGGAAAAGCTGGAACGGTGCCATCAGCCCTGCTGATTTTAAATTCTGCTTCTCGCACTTACTAATTGTGAACACAATGGAAAGTTAACTTCTCTGAGTCTCTGTTTCTTTGTCTCTCAGAAGTAAACACTACTTTTAAGTTTGGTTTTGGGCATTAAATGAAGTAGTAAATATAAAGCCCAAAACCTAGATCCAGTTTCTCAACATCTTTCTTTCACTTGCATTTCTTTGGTATCTCCTCACGCCGGTACCTTCTGCTCCCACTTAGTGTGTAAGAGACATGTAAACATGTTAGTAACTGTAGTAAAAATATATATGCTTTTTTTTTAAAAGACCTTATTTACTTATTTTTAGACAGAAGGGAAGGGAGGGAGAAAGAGAGGGAGAGAAACATCAATGTGTGGCTGCCTCTCACATGGCCTCACTGGGGACCTGGCCTGCAACCCAGGCATGTGCCCTGACTGGGAATCGAACTAGTGACACTGGTTCATAGCCCGCACTCAATCCACTGAGCTACACCAGCCAGGGCAAAATATATATGTTTTTTGAGAGTGTTTTGAAACTATTCAGTTTAAGTTTGTGTCAGTTTGGAGAGATTCAGTCCTTAAAAAGCTCCACCTGCCTTCCGTTCTGTCAAAATGTTACTTCTTGCTGAATGCTCCTCAAGATAGTTGCCTTAGCTCCCTGCTCTGCCAATGTAGACATGGCCTTAATATTCTATCTACATGGCCCTGTTTAAATCTGGAAATAAATTTGTCAAGAGGCAACGGAAAGGAGGGAAGTGGAGAAAGAACACCATGGGCAGAAACTTGGTAAAATATCAACGAGAGGAAAGATGAAGGGCAAGTCCCTCTAAAACAAACTGAATGAAACACATTCAAAATGACAAAATGCCATGTAAGCACTGTGATTCTCACAGCACAGAAACAGGGAGGCCGAAGACTTAGGTAGACGTGATCGAGTCTAGCGTGGATCCGAGTGTTGAAGAACACCTGCAGATGTAGATTCCCCAGTGAACTAGAAAGCTGAGGGATATGACAGAAAGTTTAATAAGTAAAATTAGTCAGTCCTGCAGTTGGAAAATATTTATGTGCATAGCCGAGTCAGAAGTATAAAAGACACTGAAACACAAGCTAATAAGCAGCAGCATGGAGAAACAAGGATGTTTGAATTATTGGTCCAAATCTTGAGATAAGGTCTTATTTAGTAGATTTTTTTGCATGATATATGTATATTATATATAAATATTTTAATATTATTATGGGTGTGTGTATTGGAATATTCTTTTCCTAAGTTTTATGTGTCACTCAGTTTGTGTTCCCTTCAAGGACATTTTAAAACATCATAAACATATTTTCTAAAAATCATTTATTGTAGCTAGTTAGTTAGTTATTTTAGACAGAGAGGAAGGGAGGGATAAAGAGAGGGAGAGAAACATCAATGTGAGAGAGAAATACCTATCAGGTGCCTTTCGTACATGCCATGACTGGGGACTGAACCCACAACCTGTGCCTGTGCCTTGACCAGGAATCAACCAACCAACTGAGCCACAGTGGCCGGGCAGCATAAACATCTTTTAAGAAAAAATTCAATAGTTAAATTTCCTAAACTTTTGAGAAGAACATTAGGAATATATCCAAGCTGCTCACTGATGACTGCCAAAGACCATCTGGATACACTTCCCACAGCGCCTCCTTTTCCCAGCTCCTGTAACATGTGGTCTTAGTTACCAGCCCAGGTAGCTTTGAATTGTGGGTAATAGAGGGTCCAATGTGGATGGAAGGAGTATTAAGGTCCTTTCTTCAACAAACAAACAAACCGTGATCCCATCAAATACGGTGACATGGTGCCTACCCCCCATGCTGCTACCATGACCTGTTGCCCTCACAGCGGTTGCTCAGCTGCATTTCCAGGGAAGTTTCAGTGACGTTGTGACTCACATTTATCTAGCTAAGCCACAAAGGAAAGGTTGCTGACAGGTAGGAGACCAGGCAGACATCTCAGTGACGTCTACCTGGGATAATACCTATCAAACACCCAGAGCGAAGTCCTTCCTAACTAGTCTCACAGTTTGACACTTCTCTGGTGCATATGTGTCTCCCAAACAATTTGTATATTTATCCATCACAACACTTGCCATTTGCAGTAATTACCCGAATAACGTCAGCTTTCCACAACATGACATGTGGCACATATTAGGGAGTTGAATGGGGAAGACCTTTCTGAGCAGTCAACTTTGGTTGCCTAGGATCTAGGAGATCTCCCAACTTAACCTAAGGTATTAATAGCAACAAACAAATATATTGGGTACTCCCAGTGCCATGTGCTTTTGTTTTTTATGATACACTATTTTATTTCCAAGACTCACTGTCAAGCCTTTGATTTCTCAAAAATAAAATATATTCTTATGAGAAGAAATGACATCATTGCTTGGGAGGTCCTAAATTCTTAAAATAAATTTATAAAATATAAAGTATAGGTCATATATGAGAGGTAAGATTTTTATACTCATGTACCTACTTGTAGTTGGAAAGGTATTATTTAATAGTTATTTGAAGCTCCTTCGATCCTGGTTGGGTGCAAGGAAAGGCTTCATCATTGGGTGTACTCTCCACTTGGGAGCTAGCTTAGACCGTGCTGTGGAACAAAACACAAAAATATTTTGAATGTCTTTTGCACTTGGTGTGAATAACATTTTGACCTGTTTTGTTCTAAAAATCATGGGCTGAGGTGTACTTTTAGAGGAAAATATATCAAAATTAATATCTGATTAATGGTTTAGGGAGGTGGGGGGAAGGGGCTTATTGTACTTTCATCTCTATTACTGCATAGACAAAATTAATCAAAAATGTATTCAAAATTTACTAATTCAAATGAATTATGTAAGCTGCAGAAAAGCCAGTGTAAAGGGTAGCTCTAGAGATCCACATGGAAGGATAGCTATGGGCTTTGCCCCTGAGCTTGCTTCCATGTGGGAACTGGGAGCAGTTGAGATAGTGCTTGTACCTGGCTTAGCCTCAAGCGCCTGCTCCAGCTGGGTTCTGCAGGCACATCTTCCCTTCCCCTCCTTTCCCCATAGATGGGTCAAACCACAAGAGCATTTTCCCCCAGGAAATAGATTTTGATTATGGTATGAAAAGGACTGCTAACATTTGTCTTTCATGTTTCTCAGTGGCTCTACAATAGGCACAGACTCCAATAAGAAGTAAATATTTAATTATAAATCAAACAAGCTATTTTGAATATTTAAAGTGCAGGCATTAAGAATCAGTAGCTGCTTGTCCAAGATGTATGATGTGCTAAAAGGGAAAAGAAAAAAAAAATAGTGCTAAGTTGTTTTTACAGTAATTTGGGAAATTAAATTAAAGTAAGAAGTTGCTGCCTGACGCTCTTGTTTGTTTTTCCTTCTGGTCTCTTAACTTTTATCTTAAATCGAACATTGTCCAGAGGAAATAACGAAGTAGGGGGTGAGAAGGAAGTGTAGAAAGCTGGCGGGGAGTCAGCAAAAGGGAAAACAGAAAGGAATTCCTAATGAACAAGCTGAACTATACACATTTAAAGCAGTAACACAGCATCCTAGGTGATGTGAATATTGAAGACCCTAATAAAATCAAAGTTGTAAGCCTAACTTGTTTGCTTAAGTATGGAAATCAGTTAAGATGCAAATGATCTCAACTCCAGCAAAATTCTTAATTTTATTTCAGTTTTAGCCCTAGTTTAATTTAATAAACATTAATTGAGGACCTACTTTGTTACAAGCACAGCCAGAAACTGGATTTCCTGTCTGCAATGAAAGGAATTCTAGTGTAGCTGGAGAAAGGACAAGTAGGTAGTTCACTATAATAAAACAGGGTGCTATAAGACAGAAAGTTATAGCAGAAATGATTGCTAATTGAGAAAAAATTTTGTTTAAATCCATTTTAAAACTTGTAAAGGCTACATGTAGGATGAACTAGGGTCCTGGAAACAGCTAAACATTCTAATGAATCATGAAGGACTCTGTACTTCTGTGACTTAGCAAATCACTTTCTTTGTAAAAGACATGTTATGTATATAAAACACAGACACTAAAAATACATACATTGTATAGCAATTTTGAGGTCAACTATCATTACATATTATTATATTTAGCTATTAGTTATCAAATTAATCGTATTTTGCCATGCTTACATAAAACCATGGACAATAATTAGATCCAAGCAGAATATCATAGACTGCTTTAGTTTTATATACTGTGGTTTTATTAAAAAAATATGCTTACCCTTCCAAAATATCCAGATGTTTGGCCTTTTCAGGAAAGGCCAAACATTTCAGATTTCAGGAAAAAAATACTGCTTGTGTTTTCTCCTCTCTGAGTGAAAAAACTCAGAGAAGAGAAAAACACTTTGACATCATATAGACTCGAATGTCAAGATGTGATTAGAACCTTCTCAGTTACCACCTATGGTTTTCAGAGTTAGTTATGCCCACATTAGATCTGACATCACACATTTAATAGTCACTTCAAAGTTTTTACGATTTTTGTATCATACAAAAGTTGATGCCAGAGCCTTTATAGCAGATATGTTCAATAAGGACAAGCTTTACGAGAATTCTCATCCATAGATTAGTCATTTCCCATCATTGTGCTTCTTCCTGATACAGTTCGTCTCTGTCTCCTTCAGCCTCTATCCTCAAATGCTTTGGCAAGGTCATTGCCATGCAGATTCCATTAAGAATCAGGCATTATGAAGTGTGGCCTTGTCTGCAGGCTCGCTTGTCACCTCCTCTCAAACTTTGTGCTTGCCTTTGCCTCTCTCCAAACACCTCCAGGTATCATTAGGTCTCCTCTGGCCCGACTGACTGGTCTCAGGGTCCTCCCCCAACACTCCCGATAGCCTCAAAGCCACTGTTTTTCCTTTTGCTTTCCTCTCTTCTAACTAAGCATTCTTGCGTCAGTCTATATTTCCAAGGGTTTATCACTTAGTGTTATTACTCATGCTGTGTCACAAATGCACCCGTATCGCCCAAATGTTAACTTGATTTCATTCTCTTAAATTTCTTAGACTCATTGTGTTTTCGAAAACCTTCTGTAATCTCCCCTTCCCTTCGGTATGACTCACCAGTGGAATCTCCCTGCTTTTCCTTGCCTGTGTTAGAGTCTAGCATAAACCTACCAGGGATTTCATAACTTCTCGTCGACTCTGAGGCTTACAAAAGTGTTGGGCTTACTTCCTCATTTCAGTGATTGTGGAACTAACCCTGCAGCAACAACCAAAAATTTAGAGTGGCTTCATTAGAAGGATTGCTAAACAAAGTGCGAAAGATGCTGCTTGTCCCTCAGAGATCTTATTTGTCACTGTCCCCTCAATATTTCCCTTTCAGATCAATAGGCCTTCCAAACAGTTTCCCTCCTTTCATTCTTCCTTCTCTACCACATCCCCCACCACTAACACTTCCGATCCTCTTAGCAGTTTTAGTTAACCACGGAGGGGGCTGTGGGAGGGGGGCTCTTTCTGAAGGTCACACCAAGATGTTGATAATGGTTTAGTGGGTTTCCCTGCTTAGGAGCCTTTATAAAAACAAACACAGACACTGTTAAATGAGAAGTGCAGTAAACACACTTTTAAATGAGAAGTGGAGTTGAACAGCCCGTGCTTCCTCCAAGTTGTGGGCATTTAGAGGGAGAGTGAGTACAAACGATATAGTGCTTTCCTATACTCATCTGATACCCTGTAGCTAGTCCCATATGTATATTTTTTACTTGTTTTGCCAGATTATTTATTTGTGCTTCCAATAGTACTCTTAATCTAAAAACTCAAGTAATCACCATGCCCAAGCGGTAGAACCATCATCTCTGTGCAGCCCGTCTCTTCCCCAAGCACTCCCTGAAGATCTCGTTTTGAGTTTCGTGGACAGAGTCCTTGACCCTGCATTGCATAACTACCCTGGAGGGAGAGATGTTCTTTCCTCTTCACATAACCTTGCTCGCTTCTAGCGAAACAGCTCTGAAAGATTAAATACACTTGAGGGAGAATGACATTCTGAGGAGACAATATTTAGTTGTCCCCTTAAAATCCGAAGGGCAGTGATCCAAAAACATTTGGGGAAACAGAAGTAACTCGGTACAAGCCAGCCAACCGGTGGTCTAAACTCTTTCACTTGGTGATTTCCTATAAGTGCTTAGTTCAGTTACTTTAAGATCAATTATGATATTAACATGCTAGTTAGGATTTTAACAACATTATTTAGAGACTCAAAATTTTTCTGAGCTGATTTAGTAAGTGAATTCTCTCATGAAAGGAGAATGGTAAGGTCAGTGGTCCCACAGCAAGGTGCACGTACCCCTTGATTTATTGAAGTACAGGGGGAAATAATAAAAATAAATAAATGTACCTCCAAATACTATCTTTCTAAAAATTCTATTTTTGTGAATGCCTTTTATTTTTCATAGTTTATTAGCTGATAACAAAGTTATATCACACATAATAAAACAAATTTTGAAGGTACATGCTTAATTGTTTTTAACTGTTAAGGAGGTAGGATCAGCTAGGATGAGGGCCTGCAGGTTAGTTTGCACCTTGTCCCATAACCCCACTCCCTCCAGCCCGTGCACTCTGACGATGGGGGCTCTGTCATACCCGACCCGATCTCTCACGTAAATAGTATGCCCAAGAAAATTAGCATGTAGTCCTACCTCCCTAGAATCTGAAGTTTTTCTCTAAATGCCAGCCACCACCAGAAGTGGAAACTGGGGACAGCTACCCGGAGAGGCCAGTATTAGTTAAGATAAAGTTGACTATGGCTCTTGTAGTAAAACATGGACTTTTAGGCCAGGGCACTTATATTTTGCATAATCCTTCAGTACCGTGACAGTTCAGCCTCCCTACTGGATAGATAGCTACAAGCTTTCACAAAGTAGGGCTTTGAGGAAGACGGATGAATGGAAATCAGTATGAGGAGTATGGTTACTCCTGAAGATTGCCTGCAGTCTGTTCTCTCTGGGGAGGAAAATTGGAGACTTCCTTCTTCTGGACATCAAAAGAGAAGACCTCCTGTGACAGAGAAGGTTGCTGGCCTTGAATTGTCACAGAGGGTGTTATTGGCATAATTCTTGTTGGTCTGTTTCTTTAGGAGTTTGATAACCAAGGGATTCAAGGTGTAAGGAAGGATGGATATAGAAGCCTTTATCTGCTGCTGCATCATCTGGCTTCATCCTGAAGAGGAAACAGCATGCTCTGGCTCTGACGATGTCTGTGTCACTGCACAGCTGCAAGTGTGCATTTCTGCTGTGGTCTAGAAGGTGGCCTTGCGGCAGTAAGTGTCTTTCTGAGTCTAAATGTTTTTAATTACTCGGTAGGTGGTCTTGAGTGATTTGCTTATTCTCCCCACTGGTAAGAGGAGTGATCATTCCACCCCACAAAGTTGGGTATGTTGTATACCATACATCACACTTAAATGTTCTAAGTGCTGACTGTTTTCTAGTTGTTCTTCCCTCCGCTTGTCAATTTAGCCTGTCACCTGCATAGTGTCTCATGACTACCTTCCTTCACATCAGGATCTGACCTTTTGGGCATCGCTGATCAGGAGCCTTCTGTGGATCCTCTTTCATGTAAATTCTCCCCTCTCAGTTCTTTTCTTCCTCACTAGTGATTTACCAAGAATTGGTCATGAAACACTTGACTAATCCTTTTTGTCAAGTTCGGCTGGAGTAATAGTTGCCACATGATGAATAAAAAGGGAGGGGACATGGTTCTGAGATCTTCGTAAATTTGGGATACGAGAGGTCTGACAAAAGTGCCCAGGCTTCTCTAACAAGGTGGGAGGTTTCTAAACTCTTCGCTTTGGGACATAAACCTTCGTTACACAGAGTAGCTCACGGGCCCAGAGTTCTGTGGGACATACTTGAAGAAATATTGTTCTGTACTTATCCTAAGGACATTAGAAACTCCGTTCTCACACCTGAAGTTTTCTAACATCAGCTGAAGACTGAGTTAACTCTAGTTTCATTTCAATATTTCGAACAATGTCTTTCCAGTTCCCTAGTCAAAAACCACTGATGTAAGACCCTACCTAGCATCCCTTCATAGGACTGGGAGGATTTTAAACATCTTCCCTTCTACATCAACACAATATACCTCTACTTTCACTGCCTTTAAGACATTAAAGAAAGAAGAGATAGATTCTCCTACTGCCTTCCATAATTTTCTAAGAATTTACATATGTATTGTATAATTTTAACTTTCTATGCCTTGATTGCAAAATAGCTCCTTATGCAAACCAAACATTTCTTAAGACATCAAAGGCCCTGCAGATAAATATAGTATAAAAAGTATTTGCAGTAGATACGCTATAGCAACAAAGAAGAATTTATAGCACAGTATTTGCTCAAACCACAAGGGAAAGTGTGCTTGTGGTGTCTATCTCTCATGGATTTCTATTTTAGAATATGAATGCTGAAGTTGAGTAATTTAACCCTTTCTTTGTAATGTTTGCTGGTGTTTCCAGAGGCGGAAGATGTCTCTTACACAATCATTAATGAACAAGCCTGTTACCTGTCAGGACTAGCCCAGGGGCGGCATTATTTGCATTTGCTGATCAGCAACTCTTTGGGGCTGTAAAGACTCACACTGGAGGAGTGATTCAGGAAGGCATGGGCCCATGTCCTTCTGCTCTGGACTTGGCCACCCAGCTTAGCAGCATTGTGACTCGTCTTAGTCCCGCATCTTACCTGGCTTTCAGTTTTCATCCCGGAGGTGCCATGAGCAAAACTGTTGGCAATTCAGAGTTCACACCCCAACTTCTCAGACTTTCTCCCTTTATTCGTACTCAACCAGAGGCCCAGGACAACAATATAATGATTCATAGGCCCTGCTTCCTGGCAAGTAATCATTTTCCCACAGTGAGTGATGATTTATGGTGGGAGAGGGGTAAAGAAGGTTGATTTGCTTTTTTACTATGTGGACTTTCTGCTAGCATGGGGTTAGCTCGGAATATTTTGTCTTCATTTGCATGGCTATCTAAAAAATGTTTTAAAGCACTTGAGTTTTTTGAGCATGGGACCCTTAAATGTCTATTATTCATAGAGAACTGGAATATAATAATCTCATCACATGCTTGGTTAAAAAAGGAAAGGGCCTTTGACATTTCCGTCCTCATTTTGACATGCGAGGTCTAGGAATGCCTCACAGAAGTTCAGAGTGGAAGACACCCTACCACAGCCCCATCTTATGGATGAGAACACTAGCCCAGAAAAGTTACGTGAGTCGTCCATTTTTACAGAGCTGGTTACTGACAGAGACAGATTGGGGCTGAAATCGGCTTATTTTAGGTTATTTTATCTGACATCAGGCATACTTATGCCATGCCACAAGGGAATATCTAGGTATAAAGAAGTCTGAGACTTGAGCAGTGAGTCTCATGCATTAGTAGGAGAAGGGTCAGGAGGAGCAGCGCAGTCACTGTATTAGATAGGCCATGGTTCAAATCTTGGCTACGAACTGGGTGATGTTGGCTCATTTTGTGCTTAATTTATCTGATGAGATCAGAATAATAAGGTCGATTTTATATTATCTGCTGTAAGGATGAGAGATAATATACACAAGCCTCCTGGTATGCAGTAGGTTCTCAATAAACAGCAGCTCTAATTACGGTATTATTTAAGACTAAGCAACACTTGCCCTTCCTCTCTGCTCTTCCCTTTCCAAGCAGCACGTGCTGTACCTCGCACTGTCTTTGAGTTCTGCCTTGTCAGACTCAACACGGTTCAGTTCATTTTCTCAAACCACTGCTGATTTTTTTCCCCTTCGCGATTTGCATCTGAGTTGTCTCGTTTCCCTGAAACCCTGTCATGAGCCAGGAGATTGTAGTAAAACATGATCTGAAACCTCACTGGCCAGGGAAAGTCCCTTCCAAAAGAGGCATCTTTCCCTTGCTTGAATTTTACACTTCTCTTTCCAGTTGTGCAGGCCACTAGGCTGACGGCAGGCTCATGAAGGGTCTGCCCCAGTGCCCTGTGGACAGTGAGTGTGGTGGGGAAGTTAGGGCCTGGCCACCTTGGCTGCTGGTGATTTTACCACGAAGGATCATGCCTGGTACTTGTTTTAGCTTTCCCCCAAAGGCCTTCGCTGTTGTTTCTGTTCTCTTCGTTCCCCTCTCAGCAGGTCTCAAAACCTCCACTGGAAATTTAGAGGCTTCTTTGGTTTTTAGGGGGTTATTGAGGCTTGGCATTTTCTGTGCCCTCACTTCCTTTATAGCTTCAGGGACTTCCTGAGAAGCCTCTTCTGTGCCTGGGAGTCTAGGCTGGCTCCGCCCCCGTGCTGGGGAATTGCCATGAAGGTGTGTATGTCTTCTTTTTAAAACATAGCTTAAAAAACATCACCTTGTGTTCAGGTCTTGCAAGGAAATTTTTTTCTCCAGTCATTTTTGTGACTTTTTTTTCAAATTCAAATATTATATATGTATTATTATGGAATTTAGTCCATTAAATCAAATATTCATTCTTTTAGCCCAAATCCATGTATGTGTGTGTGTGTGTGTGTGTGTGTGTGTGTGTTTTAGTGCTCTACTTTCTGGATATTTTGTCATCAGGGAATTTCCCACTTAAGGATATGTTGTAATACAAGTGAAATATGTTATACTTAAAAAAATAGATTTGTGCTAATGCTTTGAAACTACTTTAAATAACATTAAACATCATAAAGAAATTTTTCAAAAAAGAAACTAACTCCAATCCCACCCTTTTTGTGTAAATCCTGATTTCATTTTTGTATTTATTTTTTATTCATTTATTAATCATTTGTTATGGTTTTATTAGGGTAGCCTTTAAAAATGTGTGCCATAAAAGTGAAACTAGGTATTGCCTGAAATTTATCGTGGTAGCCTGCCCACTTCTCTATTTCATGTATCCCTACAATTTCACTCTGGCCTATCATGCACCAGGTAATGATGACGTCAACATTCTCTTGCCCACGGGGGTTGGTTCCTGATGAGGCCCCTGCATCAAGCTCCATTTTTGGTAGTTTCTCTTCCTTTTATGAATGACAGAAAAAGGCTCCAGCATTCTTTTTTTGTTCTTTCGCAAATGTGTATTGAAAGCCCAGTAAGTATTGTGTTGATTGAGACAAAGGCTATGCAATGGCTTTGGAACATTGAAGATGGGAGTGAAAAACACAAAGGAGCCCTGGCTGGTGTAGCTCAGTGGATTGAGCGCGGGCTGCAAACCAAAGGGTTGCAGGTTCGATTCCCAGTCAGGGCACATACCTGGGTTGCAGGCCAGGTCCCCAGTGGGTCCACGTGAGAGGCAACCACACATTGATGTTTCTCTCCCTCTCTTTCTCTCTCCCTTCCCTGCTCTCTAAAAATAAATAAATAAAATATTTAAAAAAATAAAATAAAAAAAAACACAAAGGAAACTTGTGTGTTGGTTTTATGATTCTGCAAGTGGCTCAGGCTAATCAGAGTGGAAAAATGACCTCTGCTATTCCATTCTGCATCATGGGAAGAAGTGAGTACAGAGGTGCTGAAATAAAATGAGAGGGCATCGTGTGCCGTGGGCTGATGGTGGGATTGTGTTTGGATTTGAAGATAAATAGTTAAAGTAATGGGCCCCAAGAATAATAGAGCTAAATTGAGTCAATAGCCAGGGACTGGAGAGTTTAGTATCTGGGAGCAATAAACTAGTGGCTTTGTTTTGTTTGTTTGTTTGTTTGTGGGGAATGTTTAAACAGAATCAGCCAGAGTGATTCTCACTGAATAGGAAAAAAAGACAATTCTAACTGGTTTACACAAAAACTGAAACTTATTCCTTATGTAAAAAAGTCCCAAGCTACATTTGGCTTCAGCTTTGGATGAACTTATGTCTTCCAACAGAAGTTGTTATAATTTTGTATGTCTCCAGATTTCTACTTAACTTACTGGTTTGTTGGCTTCCATTTAGACAGACTTCCCTACTTGGTGGGAAAGATGGCCATCAGTAACTGGTAGCTTATATTCTGTAAGTTTTGCAGTCTTGATTCAAAGTGTATGTCTTTTTTTATTTTGATTGGTCCAGCTTGGTCCACCCCTGGTGTCAGGGGATGAGATTAACCCTGTACAAACCATGTGGACTGAGAATGGCCAAGTGGTGCTTCTCCAAAGGGAAGGAATGGGTTCCGTTACTACAAGAGAGGGATGGTGACCAAGGAAACACCAAGAATGACCACTAGGCAGATCCTTTTGAGTATCTAATAAAAAGATGAACTTTTTATTTCTAGAAAATCACATATAAGTGCTTACAAACACAATACAATCTGCTTATAATTTTATGAGTTCATAGAAATTTGAAGTTATATATCCATACCCTAGATTCCCATAGACCCCAGCTTCAATTATTTCTATAGTATGAAATAAGTGAAGGTGAGCACCATGACTTTTTGGACATGGTATCTCCAACTTAGTAGAGAGCCTTGTGCATACTGAACCCTGAATACATTGAATGAATGAATGAATCACCCAGCCAATCAATAGCATTTGGTGAGAGGGTCTGCTATACTGGTAGTATGCTAAATGCTTTATATATGTTATCTTAATTAATTCTTCTAACATTATTCTATGGATGAGGAAACTGAAACTAAGCTAGGAATAGGGCAAGCTGAACACCTACAATTGAAAAGAGTGGAAAGGAGATGAAAGCAGATCTGGAGTTTAAGGGAAGAAAGTCTATATGAGCAGGGTGTTTGCCTGGGTGTCCAGGAATATTGTAAGATTCACTGTCATGGCTCAGCTGGCATTCCTAACCCCAGCCATGGGGGCCATCACCCCTCAGGCCTTCTCAGGCCACTATGTGGTTGTTGATTCCTGGATAGCACTTGTTGTCAGTGACAAAAAAAAAGACTTAATATTTTCTTTCTATAAAATCCCCTTAACACAACGTATCAGGTCTTTCACATTTTTTCCTTCCGCTCGAGAACCTGCACCCAAAGTAGAATTTTTGTTGTTGTGGTGGTTGAGATTTATTTGCGATCCAATTATTGGATTCACTCACTGGATAGTTGGGAGCCCCCTCAATAATTTTTCCACTGAGTTTATACCCACCATTAAAAGATCCCAGAATTGTCCGTGTTGCCCTCTGGGAGGATGATGAAAAGTATAGTTCAGCTTTTAGTGTGCCAGCACATTGGACAGCCCATAAAAGGGAACATCCTTAATCTATGGCATTGTGAGTGTTGGGTCAGCAGAGCAAAGTGGTTGAAAAAAACTCCCTGAAGTCTAGGTGTTTGGTAGGTTCAGGAGATCACATGTTTAAAAGGGGCTTTTTGCTCTGTCTCCTTACCTCAGGGCCATGGGAATTGGTGAATATGAAGGTACCAAGAGAACAGAAACAGAAGGAGTTATCCTGCTAAGACTCAAAACTAAGCCACATGAAATAATTGACTCAATTTTTCAGTGAATTGTTTCATATGGGAGGAATGATGGACAACTAATAAGCAACTTTCAGCAAGAGGACATATGGCTATGTTCTGATTAGTTACTAATTATTTCAATCCATGTGTACATAGCAAGTGCTGGTATGTGTATGTAAAATACATGTATTTATATAAATAGTCATGAACTTGAAGAAAAAGAACTCATGGACATGGACACCAGTGTGGTGATTGTTGGAGGGAGGGAGGTGGAGGTGGAAGAAGGTGGGTATGGGATGGATAAATGGTATGAAAAAAATACAATAAAAATGAACTAAAAAATAAATAAATGTCATAAACTTGAAGAATTTCTTTTTTGTGTTTCTTAATGACTTAGTACCAGGGCCAGTATAAGAAGATATTTTATTTCCTTTTCCCATTCGTTTTGATCAGCCTATACTAGTTTACTTTCTCTTTTCCTATTCTTGCTTTATGAGGGACCTTACATTTTTCTTTCTGTGTGTGTTTGTGTGTGTGTTGCTTTATTAACTGTATTGTTTGGGTTCAGTGTACCTTTGAACTAAACAATGACTTGTCAAAGCAGGGGTTTCTATTGAAGACATTGTGCTTGATAAAGATGGGTAGAAGAAACAGCCACTGTGAGTGGTACCTGATACAGCAAAAGGGACTTTGCAGATGTATTTAAATTAAGGACCTTGAGATGGGGAGATTATCCTAGTAAGCCCAGTGTAACCACAAGGGTCCTTACTGAAGGAAGGCAGGAGATCAGAGTGAACAGGTAAAACATGTGATGATGGAAAAAAAGGTTGGAATGATGATCATTGAAGATGGGGCCATGAGCCAAGGAATGAAAGCAGCAACTAGAAGCCAAAAGAGACAGGGAGACAGATTCCTCCTGAAGCCACCAGAAGGTACACAGCCCTGCTAACCCCTTGACTTTTACTGGTGGCCTCCAGAATTGTAAAAGAATAAAGTTACATTATTTTAATTCCTATGTTACAGCAGCAACAGGTACCTAACACACCCCTTAGCCTCAAGGGTAGAAAACTCCAGTAGACAATTAATCCAGTACATTAATGTATTTTTCTGTCTAGGTCATATACTTATGGTCAATCCAGTATTACTTCTCCTTAAAAATATGTGTGATTCTAAGTTTAGTAGTAAATGAGAGGAGAGAATGGACAATACTTGAAAATATGCTTAGAACTGGTAATCGCTGTATTGGTTGGGAGGGCTAGACTATGCTGTGGTAACAACCAATCCCAAATATTAAAGTGATAGAAATTTCTTTTTGCTCATGCCACATCTGCTGCATGACTGCATGACCCTCCAGGGCGGGCCCCTTACAAACACAGTGGCTCAGTATCATGCCTCCATATCAACATGTGCTTCTTGGGAACAAAGAGAGGACAGGAAAATTCTGGAGGGACTCACACCAGCAATTAAACGATTCTGCCTAAAAGTGACACATATCTCATTGGCCAAAGGAAGTCACATGGCTACATTGAATTTCAAGGAAGTGGAAAAGAGTAATACTCCCTTGGTTCCAAGGAGGAAAACTAGGAATACAAATAAGTGGCATATATATCTACACCATGACCCCAACTTTGTAAGGTAGAGAAGTATTTTAAATAACTTTGTAATTTACATGTATTCTTCAAATATAGTGACAACTCCACGCTCAAATCCCAGATACCCGTCTTCTTCTTGAAAAATGTTTATATGTTCTGAATTCTCAGTATTGCTGCAGACCCAGAGTTCTGTTTAATAGAAATGCAAAGAAAATATTATGATTAACCAAGTAAATTGATTGTTAATACTATAGTCTCTGATTTTAAGGGCTTAAAAAAACATTTATAGAGAGCTAGAGAAAATGAATACAAGTAAGTTAATAAAAAAATTAGAACCCAAGTGATGCTGAATTAAATATTTAGCAACATTTGTAAAGAAGTGGAAAATGATATCTAATTATTTCATTGTGCTTACCTGTCTTTGATCACAAAGCCTTCGTCATGCAGTGCATTTCTATAGGCATTCCATGGTGATTTAATATCAATTAATACCTAGTTGCAGCAAAGTGTTGACAGTTTATAAACTCCAAAGCTTGACATTTTGCAGGGTAATTAGGCATAAGTGAAAGAGCTTTCCAGGTTGCTGCTAAAAGCAACTCCAAAAGTTGTGAAGTGGGTTTTAACCCTTTGCCAAGGAGGCCAGCTGAATTTTGGTATTTCCACAGCTGGTTGTTTCTAGAAAAGAAGCAGAGATCGACCAACACAGTTCCCTAATCTATATGTTGTAGCTGAGGTTTCTAAAGCTCTGGAAAGGAATTTACTTGCAGCTCTGTATGGCTGAGGCGGGAGCTTGTGTCTGAGTCCAGTGGGGCTGTCCTTGGGATTTCTTCTGATAGTGCTCACTGTTCATCTCACTTCTTGGTGGGGCTCAGCAATATCTCGGGGGCGGCACCCCACATTAACTAGGCAGATCTCAGGGAGCTCTGGTAACACTGCTGAATTTTTTAAAGAGTGATCACAAGTTTTAAAAAAGATATCAAACTGGTTAAGTATGAATCTAAGGCTTAAAAGTTACTTAACTGAGTAATATGTATTTGCTTTATAGAAGGTGAAATTTAGGGACAATATACATTAATAAGAGATGCTATCATTTTATAGAATGCTTCTACTATGTTCAGAAAATATGTTATTTCCATTCATTTTTTTTTAATTCAAGCCTTATAATAAATCTGTGGGGTTGGTATTCTTAGTTCTCATTTTACAAATGCGGAAAGTGGAAGCTAGAAAAATAGGGTGACTTGGCCAAAGGTACACAGTCATCTCTTATCCTAGTATTTCCTGTGCACACACTGTGTGTAGGGCACCTTAGTAGGCTTTTAAATGCATTATCTTGTTCAAGTACCACAACAGCCTGGTGTTATAGATATCACTCTATTCCAGTTGAACGGATGTTCTTCAGTTCTGACATGTCCAAAGCTTGCACTTGAATTATGGTCTCCTGAAGTGGGTTTGATATTTGACTATACCACATTGACACCTAGCTGTTTTTGGAATCAGAACTCATATCTCCAGATAGGGCTGCATCTGAGTTTCGGAGCTAACCATTCAGGTTAGCTAAATTCTATGCTTAAAAAGACCTTTCCCTGTGTTCGTGTGGGTCCATTTGCTGTAATTTAAAATATGTTGGACCCAGGAATGTGACAAAAGAGTGGTGCTCATTTGTCCGTTTCTTTTGTTTTCCTCCTTACAAGTTAACTAATGTCCCCAGTGCACAGGAGGCAATTAGGCCCCATGTTTCTGACAAGAGGGTTCTGCTTAAAGTGGCTTTTAAAGTGCCTCTTGGTAGGGCTGCTATTTATTTTAGGCAGTTTATTTTCTCAGAAGGGAGTCAACAGGTTCTATTGCTTTGCCAGATAAAACCTTTAGTTTTAATCACCTCCTTAAAAACATTCTTTCTAACCCACTCTAGGCAAGGGTGCATCTCTTAGCAACTGGTCTTTAACTCTGACATGCAGTTACTAGTCACCGAGCCATTGAATGTACTCCTGCTTTTCTTATCTTGCTCAGGGTCTACTTGGAGAGGAATCAAGCCCAGAGTCCCTTTGAATTTCATGGGAGTGTCAGGTGATCTGAGCAGTCCAATAAGAAACAGGCCTTCTTTAATGCAAAATCTGCCAAGAGGTCCGAATGATCATCATAATTAATTATTAATAATTAGTAATAATTATTTTTATACACATTAATATTGTGCTTAGAAAGGCTGATCTGCAACCTTCCAGAACATGCCAGAAGTTTAAAATGTAGTTATTTTTGGCTCCATCTCAAATCAGTCAATAAGTAAGCAAAACAGAAACCCCAGGGGAATTAACTTAGAGGTTTCTAGACTCCCGTTCTGTAGATGGACCTCATGACAAAGGGGAATCTGCTCTCACTAGGTCTAGAATCTTCCATATCAAGCTCCTCTGTACAGTTCCTGCCTCTGCCCCATTTCATAAAAGTTGTCTTTTCTTGGTAATTAAAACAACCAATAAGGTTGAGAAAGGGGAGGATCCGCTTCTAGCTTTAAATACAAAGTAAGAAATATTTTTCTCTTCAGTATATCTCAGTCTTACTGGGAAAGTAATTTCAGGTGATTTATTATTCAGGACGCTCATGAGCAAATATTTTTCTGAGTTCTACCTATGGGCCAGGCATTGGGCCAGGTGCTGAGGATTACGCTTTAAACAAAATAGGACCTCTGTCCTCGTGGGGTTGGGGAGTGAGAGCCCGAGAACCAAGCAGATCCAAGGATAACACCGCGTAGTAAATGTGATCAAAGGGAGAGTACACATGGCCTGGGAATACCAAGGAGGAACATGAAACCCGTACTTTGCTGACTGGGAACGGCCTCTTGGAGAAGGTGGAGCTAAAACGAAGGATGAGCAGGAGGTGAGGGCCAAACCTGGGGCTGGGCCAGGAGGGCAGTGAGATAGTGTGAGGAAAGGTTCAGAAATGAGAGCGAGGACATTTGACACAGCGAAGATTCCAGCTGGCCTAGAAAGAAGAGTAGTGTTGAGGCTGGGGTGGTGGGGATGAGGTTGTGCAGGAGCTTGTAAACCAAGTCAAGGAATTTTGCTTTATCTCTAAGAACAATGGGATTTATTGAAAGATTTTTAGGCATAGAGTGACGTGATCATATTTGTATTTTACTCTGGCTTCAGCATTAAATGGCCTGAAGGAGTTTAGGAAAACAGGGCTAAAGAAAGTAAAGAATAGGCTTTCCTTGTAGTGTCTAGTGTTTTTTTTTTGTGTGTGTGTGTGTGTGTGTGTGTGTGTGTGGTTGTTTGGGATTTGGGGGAGGAAAGATAAATTGGCGAATATTGTCAGAAGATATACTTATGTTTCCTTAGGTCAGTCATATATGGATCATTTTGGTACTTAACATATATTTCTTTAGAATTCACACATAGAGCATTTTCCCTAGAGCAGTGGAGGATGTACAGAAAGGGCAAGCTCTGTCTGCTCTCTGGAAGTCTGTGTTCTAGTTAGCACAGTGCCACCATGAGTAGGGACAGGGTTTGAGCACCAGGAGTTTATATAGCAAATCAAGTCTACAAGAATTTAGAGGAGGGAGACAGTCATTTTCACCATGATTGTGGGACAGAGAGACCAGCACAGGGCTGGGCGTCCAATTCTGTGTACTGCCTAAAATTTTGCAGGTTTAGGATGGTTAAAAAACTACCTGCAAAGATAAATCTTAGTTATGTTCTCTAATATGCCCTTTTCTGAACTCACCAGGGTTAATGCTCCATCTTTTCAGAAGTGCCTCTGACCTCTCAAAACAACATTCATCCTTTGTCATTCATTAGGAACAGATTCCACAGCTCAGAAAGAAAAAGCCAGCAGCGACTTTTCAATCACCCCTTCAACCCCCAGGTTCTTCTGAGAAATCCCCAGATTTCTTGTAGGAAGAACATGCAATAAGTTCCTCCTTGCCCTTAAGTATGCTAGGAACATGAACTTTGAAAGATCATGGAAAATACAGAGACCTTGAGAGTTTTGTTACTTGGTAACTGAAATCTGTTGTTAAAATAGGAAATTTGCATCATTCTATAATTCTAAAAATGCCATACCTGTTTTTTTTTTTTTTTTTCCCTAGGAAGGGAAATAATACAGTAGTTTTAGTACCTCATTGTTTCAAAAATCCATACTTGTTGGACTGGTTTCCCTGCTGTTAAATCATTGTTATTCAATGTGGATACCAGATAGGCTGGTGGAGGTAGAGCAGCAAGTCCACCTAGAACTTCCAGGAAAGCCAAGTAAATATTCACATAACGAGAAGATTTTATCAGGGAATGAGGAAATCTCCCTTGCATGTGGTGGTGCTGGAACAGAACATTGAAGGGAAAGAGATCAGAGCAGTGACATCTGCTTTGCTCCTGGGAAATGTGCATTACCGCTGGCTGCCCAGGCCCAGCCCCCTTCCTGCTATGCCTGTACCTCTCAGGTTGCCCCTGACTCCGTGCCCAATGCAGGAGAAGGTACGTTTCCCAAACCACATCCTGGGGCAAGTGCTCTGACGAGAGCAAATGAAGAGAAAAATAGATAGAATACTCGACAAAACTTCTTGGAGAAATGGGATGGAGGATGGCTTTCTGTTTTAATCAGACTCGGTTGAATAACCAGCTTTGGGTCAACTGAAACTCAAAGGTATATCAGGAATGTTGGGAACTTCTGGAACACAGGTATGTCTTACTCAATCTCTGCTCCCTTCCAGTACTGTTGTAAAAGGCTTGGGTTATTGCAGAAGAGATCCTGTAGTCATACTGGACATCCGCGGGTCAAGAGGAGGGGAGTTCATGAGATAAAGTGTTCTCTTTAATTCTGGGATTGCAGATAATAATAACCTGGTATACTGGCAGGGGTAATCCTTCCGAGTTTAGAAAATGGAGAAGCTAAATAATGACATTGGAATTTCGGGATTATATAATTTACAATTTTTATTCTGTCTTTATTAAGAATATGTTAGTATTTTCTTCTATATTACTTCATGATGAGCCTGTAGTAAATTTAGGAGGATGTACTATTGCAATGTTGACACAGGGGCTAGAATATAAACTTGGTTGCTATGTTCACTGATATATCCCCAACTACCTGTAAGGGTCTCTGGTACATAATGGGTGTGAAATAAGTATTTGTTAAATAAATGGCTTAATTGAGTATGTGAGTAAATAGTATACAATTGAGTAATTATTTTAATTTTTCATGAGATTAAATTCTCATTCCAGTTAATGGATAATGTTTGCAGACATAGGCTTCAGATTATGGGCATTTGTAATTTTGCAACATTAGGAACGGGCTGGGACATTTTCTTATTAACTGAAAATGAGGTTGAACCACAGTCAACAAAATGTTATCTAAGGATTCTTTTCATTCTATGAGCCAACAACTCTATGAATGTAGATTATTTTTCAGGCTTCTTCTACTTATAACATTCTATGGTTCTTATAAAAACATGCAAAAGGAGAAACATGCCCACTGGTTCTACTTGACACCTACTTTATACTGTACCCTAGGAGAAGGCTCTGGGAAATTCTGAAAAGCAGTGCCAACTCATCTTTGGTGGTTTGCAGAGCACCACTGCATATAGATGAAATCTAATTATTGACCTCTGAAAGTTGTAGCTGATTATCTGGTCAGACAATCATTAACATGGAGGACCTACTATTTATTAATCACCTTCATGCATTGTTCTCATGCTGTCCCAGTGACACTTTGAGTGTAGACCAGTAACTAAAAATTACAAATTGTAAAAAATTACCAAGACAAAAAGTAATGGGGTTGAGGGAGAAGGTGAGCTATTTTGATAGGGAGGTCAGGAAGGGTCCTCCTGAAAAGGTCTCACTTGACAGATGAGAAAGAGTCAGCCATATTCAGGGCAAAGTTACAAGCACTTGAGGCAGAAAACACAGCATGAGCAAATAAACTAGTTTTAGAGCTTCTTGTATTTACAGATGGAACGATACGACATAGGATTTGCTTTAAAATAATTTCTTATAAATTGTACTTTATTTCAATTAGTGTATCCTTTGTTTCTGATTGGATCTTTTTCATGCATTTTCATTTTCTTGATGTTTTATTTTGAATAGAATACAAGGATTTTATTTTGAAAAAGTCCAATTTAATCAATTTTATTTTATTTTTAGGGCTATCTCTGCCTCAGGTAAGAATTCTCTGCCTACCACAAGGTCATCATATGTGTTTGAGTCTATTTCTAAACTATCTATTCTACCATCTTGATTGTTATAGCTTCACAGTAAGTCTTAAAATCAAATAGCATAAGTTCTTCAATTCTGTCTGTTTTTTTCAAAATTATTTTTCCCTTACATCCTTTTCATTCCCAATACATTTTACAATCAGCTTGTCAATGTCTTAAAAAAAAAGCACCTGCTGAAATTTTGATTAGGTTTACTTAAAACCTATAGATTAACTTGGTAAGAATAGAGAACAATGCTGAGTCTTCCTATCCATAAATGTGGCATATATTTACATTATTCAAATCTTTGCAAATTTCCCTAACAATATTATATCATTTTCTGTACAAAGATTTTGCACAGCTTTTGTTAAATTTATTCCTAAGTATTTTATGCCTTTTGATCCCATTGTATATGGCATTCTTTTAAAATTTTATATTCTATTTTTTGTTCCTGAACTTAGTTATAGATTTTTTCTAGCTTTATTTATTATTTTGAGACTGTCCCAGTGACACTTAGTACATTTGCAAACTTAAAAAACTATATCAGTGACATTGTTGTGAATGATTTCTCACACAGTTAAATTAACTCTATTTCACAGCTAAAGACTGAGGCACCATAAAGGAAAGTAATTTGAATCAAGCTATGCACTGTCCACAGACCATCCCAGACTTTTCATTATATCTCTTTTAGACAGAAAAGATTTGGTTAGATACCATCGTGTTCTTCTAATGCTGGATATGGGAAAGTTTTCTCTTTTATGCTGAGAATAAATCTAGAAAGAAGCAATACCTAAAGACAGTTGGAGGGAAAATAAGCAGAGACCATTGTCATGTCTGTCCAGAAAATGTCCTGCATAGTGTTTTTCAATAGTCACCTTACCCAGCTCCTATTCTGGGGGGTCATTGTACTTTCTCAGCAAGATCCTGATTCTATGAGTTTAAGACTAAGTTTGTCTGAGTAACTTGTTTCCATAGAAAACTTAATGTGGTTTTTATTTTGTCCCCTAAAATTGACATGGGAGGACTTCTGGTCAAGGTGGTGGTGTAGGCAGATGTGGCTCACCTCTTCAGAAAACCACATCAAAATTAGAACTAAAATATAGAAGAACCATCACTCAGAACCATTGGAAATCAAGTTGAAGGAAGTCTGATAACTACAGAATTAAGGAACTCACATCCATCCAGACTGGTAGGAGGGGTGCAAACATGAGATGGACTGGTCCTTCACCCATGTGTGGTGGATATAAATTTGGGAGATATATCTCAGGAGCAAAGAGGCATCCCAGCCCCACACCAGGCTCCCCTGCCCAGGGTTGCAGTGCCAGGAAGGTAAGTCCCCACAGCTTCTAGCTGCAAAAACCAGTGGGGATTATCTTGGTGGAAGAAACTTCTCGAGCTCCAAGCAGTCCCTCTTAAAGAACCTACATACAGAGTCACCTACTCAGACTCACTTCCTCTGAACTCCAGTACAGGGTAGTATCTTGAAAGATACCTGTGGTATATAGAGAGAAACTTAGGTCGCTGGCATCAAGGTGAGCAGAAGCCATTGTCCCTTTTCTAAAAACCTTCCTTTACAGAGCCAGCAAGTTGGTATCATATCTGAGACTCCATCAACCTGGCGAACACTGTTTGACCTGCCTTGAAGACTCCCCAGAGACTCCATCCCACCCAACTTACAGATCCACCCAAGATGCTTTTCCATATGAAAGGTTGATCTTGGCTCATACTTCACAACTTCCTAAGTCCTCTCAAACAAGCAACAGCTGGCCTCAGGGAGCTCCAGGTCCAGCACTGGCAGCAGCCAGCCTAGATTAATAGTTTGACTTTGCCTGGGAATCTCCAAGCCCAGCACAAGTAGCAGTCATCTCAGATATATAGCTGAAGCAGGGTGGCTCCAGGCAGAACATTCATGGGGGCTGACCTTGGCCTGCACCACCTGGGAAATCCCAGGGCTAGTGAACCCAGTGGACAGCTATAGGCCACATCAGAGCACCATCACCCTGCTCCTACACAGCTGATCCTGCACAGAGGGCAGAGGTTTGTGATAAGTGGTCACAGCCAATTCTTGCAGCTGACTGGTCTGGGTAAATCCCTTCCATTGATTAGCCAACAGCAACCCGGGATCAACTACAAGAGGAGGGTGAACTCACCCCACTCAAAGGGTGCACCTTGAGTACCTAGTTTGGGTGATAGAGGAGGCTGTTCTATTGGACCCTACAGGACACCTACTCCATTAAGCCACATTACCACAACAGGAAGTCAAAACAGCTCTACATAATTCATGGAAAGAAACACAGGGAGGCTGCCAAAATGAGGAGACAAAGAAACATGGCCCAAATGAAAGAACAAATCAAAACTCTAGAAAAAGAGCTAAATGAAATGGTGATAAGCAATCTTTCAGATGCAGAGTTCAAAACACTAGTTATAAGGATGTTCAAGGAACTTAGGACATCAACAGCATAAAAAGATCCAGTCAGCAACAAAGGCTACACTAATTGAAATAGACTAAAATTTACAGGGAAACAACAATAGAGTGGATGAAGCGGAGAATCAAATCAATGATTTGGAACTTAAGGAATCAAAAACCAACTAATCAGAACAACAAGAAGAAAAATAATCAAAAAAACATGAGGAGAATATAGGTAGCCTCTGGGATGAAGTCCAAGAGTTTCAACATTACATCATGGGGTCCAGAAAGAGAAGAGGAAGAGCAAGAAATTGGAAATCTATTTGAAAAAATAATGAAAGAAAACTCCCTTAATTTGGTGAAGGAAATAGATGTGTAAGTCCAGGAAGCACAGAGAGTCCCAAACAAGATGTATGCAAAGAGGCCCACTCCAAGATACATCATAATTAAAATGCAAAAGTTTAAAGAGAGAATCTTAAAAGGAGCAATAGAAAAGCAGTTAGTTACCTATCGGGGAGTTCCAATAAGACTGTCAGCTATTTTCTCAAAAGAAACTTTGCAGGCTAGAAGGGATTGGGAAGAAATATTCAAAGTCATGCAGAACATGAACCAACAGTCAAGATTGCTCTATCCAGCAAAGATATCACTTAGAATCAAAAGGAAAATAAAGACCTTCCCAGACAAGGAAAACTAAAGGAGTTCATCATCACCAAACCCTTATTATTTGAAATATTAAAGGGACTATTTAAGAAAAAGAAGATTGAAACCATGAACAATAAAAAGGCAATAAATACACATCAATCAACAATTTAATCTAAAAAACAAATTAAGCAAAGAAGAAAACTAGAGACAGAATCATGAATACAGAGAGCATTTGATGGTTGCCAAATGGGAGGGGAGTGTAGGGGAATGGGTGAAGAGGTGAACGGATTAAGAGGTACAAATAGGGAGTTCAGAACAGCCATAGGGATGTAAAGTACAGTGTAGGAAATGGAGTAGCCTAAGAACTTATACACATGACCCATGGACATGAACAATGGTGGGGGGAATCGCCTGAGGGAGTGGGGGGTGCTCGGTGGAGAGGTGGCTAAAGGGGAAAAATTGAGACAATTGTACTAACATAATTAATAAGATACAATTTAAAAAATAAAATTGAGATGGTAATCATTCTTGCCTTGTTTCCCTTATGGAACTTTTTTCTAAGGATCAAATGTTAAGGCTTATGAAAGCCCTTTGTAAATAGAACATCTTTAATAAAATGTTAAATATCAGTATGATTGGAGCTGTTTTTGAATAGCTATGCAGAAAAATTTAATTACTAGTGACAACTGGTTATTTTTCTTTCAATCTGGCCCAGAAAAAAGTATGAGAGGAGCTTTATCATATACTGAGTATCTGCCGTGTGCCAGGCATCTTATATATTTATATTAGTTCTTTCAATTTTTACTACAACACCATGAGGCTATACTGAGGTAAGAATTATTAACATCCCTTTGCAAATAGGAAACTGAGGTTTAGAGAGATTATCTTGTTCAAAGTTCCTCAGGTATTAAGTGTCTGACATTAGAACTTTACATTTTCTATAGAATATGTTGTCTAATTGAGAAAGTGGTGAGGGCTGGAAACGAGCATGCAAGGGGAATGTGGGGATACTACTTGGTTAAGGGGTATATGACGTTCAGAACTCAGCCTGGGACCAATGGATTGGCTCCCCGCTTTTCCTTGTATGGCAGTCTGTGGCACCTCACCCTTAGAGAATTTTAAAAGGGCAAGGCAGGCCAGACTCCAAACACAATTGAAATCATAATTCCCCAATTATTATTGAGGCATTTTCACAGATTATTTAGTGTCTGTACTAAAATTTATTTTTGGAAGCTGCCATTAAATAATACTTTGAAGAGTATTTATATGCTATACCAGTAATAGATGCAGGGAGGAAATCTATGGTATAGCTCCACCCTTAGGCAGATAATTCATGATAATTCCCAGCAATAGAGAGGCAGTGCTGTGGGAATGCACATGGTGTTATGCTTCAGGATACAGAGAAAGCTCAGAGAATGAATGGGCTCCTATGCATAGCTGGACTCTCACCTGAGCTTTGAATTAGTATATACAATTCAAGGAAGCACGTGTAGTGCACCTCCTGACAGGGAGTGATGGGAAGGGGAAGATATGTTCTCTGCTAGAAAGACCTCAGGGAGGCCATGTGATTGGAGACATGCCTGTTTAGTGGTGGTTAAGCATGAGGTCTGGAGGGAGACTCCCTACATTTCACCAATCACCAATGATTATCTTTGAGTTTCTGGTCAAATTATTCACCCTCTGTGTGCCTGTGTGCACGCACACACACACACTTCCCTAATGTGAAATGAAGCAGTAATAACATTCATCTCCTAGTGTTATGGTGAGGATTTAGTGAGACGAAGCACTAAAGCACTTCACATGCCACCCGATACACAACGAACATTGATTGAAATGATAGCCGTTTCATTGCTAATGGTTTTAGATGCTAGAAGAATTTGCTCAAATCCCGCACATCAACTTCCAAAATAATTTGTGTGTGTAACTGTGTTAGTTTGCTAGAGCTGCCATAATAAAATACCACAGACCGGGTGACTTAAAAAAAGAAAAAAAGAAATTTATTTTCTCACAGTTGTAGAAGCTAGAAGCTCAAGATCAAGGTGTTGCCATGTTTGGTTTCTCTGAGGGTGCCCCTCTGTGTGTGGAAGGTGGCTGCCCTCTCACTATGTCCTCACGTGGCCTTTGTGAACACAAGCCTGGTGTCCTATCTCGCTTCTCCTAAGGACACCAGTCCTATTGGATTAGGCCCACCCATACAAACTCATCTAACCTCACCTGCCCCTGTGAAGGCCCTATTTCCAAACACAGCCCCATTCTGGGGGTCAGAGGTGAGGACCCAACAATTTAGTGCATAGCAGTAGTTCTCGCTTTGTTCCCCTCTGCTTTCAAAGTGCGGTTTTTCCTTGTCAAGGTTGATTCTTCCACGTGGGCCCCCATGTCATCAAGTATTGCTTTCCTTCTCTCTTTTCCGGTGGTTTTATATTGGGGGTTTCAGGTCTCTTATACCTCCTTCTGGTACTTATTTAAATATTTTTCTTTAAAGAAAGAGGTGGATAAATACAAATCTTCCTACCTCACATACTTTACTATTGGAGAGATAGAAAGGGTTTTTTTTTGCTCTTTAGTTAAATTGAGAAAAGACCCTTTGTTTTAAAATTGTTATGTAGTGCAGGTTAGGTAGGAGTAAGTGATGTACGAGGCATGTGTGAATGTGTGTGTGTGTGGGGGGGTGTATTTGGCATTCAACCTGAAAATTTGGAAATCCTAATTCATATTTGGACAATTAAAAAATGCTTTGTCTTCCATTTAAAAATTTATCAAAAATGGAAAAACCAACAATAGAAAAAGGGAATCTATAATGCTAAGGACAATTGTTTGTCTATGTTCAAAAAGCAGATCACTGCTTTTAAGTAGAACAGAAAAAGGTAATAAATTTTTAAAAAGTAATGTCAAACGGGCATACATGTACAAGGTATAGCTCCAACAGGGAAAGACAATTTAGAGTTTTCCTAGAGACAGGGGCTCTGTTAAAGAAGTCCTCTGCTTTCTCAGCCCTCCTCCAATCTAACTGAATTCCTGCCATTTCAGACACACAGTAGGCCTGGTGTTAACTTAAGTAGTACCCTGGGGTTGGGGGGGGGAATGCATTTGCTGTGTACGGAGACAAGCCCAGTGTTATTCCTCTTTTTACAAGCCACCAAATCTTGCTACTGGTGTTTACATTAACAGAGAATTGTGATATTAATATTTAGCTGACTCTGCAGAAATATGCATTTAAATAGGGGCCATTTCAGTATGCAGTTTCCAAAGCAAGATCTCTGTCTCTCTGTGACTTTCTTGCACACACACACACACGCAATGCACACAAAGAATGTTTTCCTGTTCACATGGCTAAGAACCCTCAATTAACCCGAAGAACAACACCTGGTCAGCAGAAGGAGCAGATCCCGCAAAATGGCACTGTTTACAGCTACAGGGGATGCCCAGTGTGCGTGAGAACTTTGTGAACCCTGCTGGAGATGGGATTCCCACATGGACAGCTGCAGCATCAAAGAATCCTGGTGACCTAGATTCAACTATAGATTGGGGACTGCTTTGGCCTGCGTTGCTACCACCACGCCAGCAGCCTGCTTGCAGTTTCTTGGGCTGCCTGGCAAACAGTGCTGACCCATTTCACCATGACAACCTGGGCTGCTCTGCTAAAGGCTGCGTGCAGGGAAACGCTCACTGTTGGCATTTTAAAGATTTCAAAATGAAGTTTACTCAGAGTTTTTGAAAAACACATCTAGAAGAATCTATTCCTTTGACAGCAGGGGAAGAGTTGGAGAGGAGAAACGTGTAAAAGTCGTTAGCTTTTTCCATGTTCTAAACTATCAGCAAAACTCTCCACTTTACCTTTTATTCAGCCAATAGCATTGCAATAAATGTTTCTAAGCAAAGGGAATTGGTAAACAGAGAATAAGTAGGTGAAAAGGCTAAAGGATTAACTTCCACGGATATATATATTCTGGTCTATTAAAATAGAATATATGGACTCAAATAATTTAAAATCTCCTGATAAATAAGTGGAAGTGTTTAAAGGTGGATTTATTACAGCCTTGGCTCAACCTTGAACTGTATAGAATCAAGTTTCATTGGAGAACTAAAATAGCATGCCCCTTGGGGAGAAAATGGGTCTGTGCTTTGGTGAAGGAATTCCATTTAGTAAGTGCAATTTAGGAAAATCAGGGCCCGGTATGTGTATGTGATCACATTAAAATGCAACCTCTGCTTTTTTGACAAAAACCATAGCACAGAATTGAAAGCATTTGTAGGTCTTTATATTGAAATTCATGCCCCATTCTCAGCATCGCTTTTCTTGTTGTTAAATTAGCCCAAGAGTTTAAATCTTAGAATTATCCAAGTAATTTTCTTTATTTCCTATTCAGGGAAAACAAGTTCAAAAGAGGCCATGAGACATAGAATCTATTCCCAGTGACAGATCCTTTCCTAGGGCCACGAAGGTCTCTTTCTAGGGACAATAAAATCACACAGTCTTTACTTTTTAAGGAGAAGAAGGAGATGAGTGGCCACAGCTTGACGTCATGGGACTCAGCCCAATACAATGTATGGAAACATAGAAATAAAACTATAGTGTAACTTTGTGAAGTACATGAGCCACCCATTCCCTTTGTCATAGAGATTTTAAGGACTCTCTTTTCCATTCGCTCTTATTCGGCATTTTCTTTCAGTGCTTAAAGAGGTTTCCTTTCCTCCTGCAAGGGCTCAGCCTTCTTTCTGACAGATCCTTCCTGTCTCAAAGTCTTCCAGGAGCAACCTCTGTCCTGTGTGAAAGAACTGACTTCCTGTTGAAGAAACAGCTAACTCTGTTTGCAGCCCTATGGGCCTGACAGTCTTCACCTTACAGTCGTCTGTCAGTGAAGAATTTACTAGGTTAACTAAGCATCTAGTACATTGCTGTAAACTACCAAGAATTAGAAAACAAATACCATTTGTAAGCAGTAGTACCTTTGAACTCAATCATTCAACTGTCCAGGACAATTAAAGATGAAATAATTATCCGGTATACCAGAAAGACAGCAATAGTTTTTCATGGCCGGAAATGAAGTTATAAGTAAGTAACCATACATTGTGGCCTACCCTATCTTTCTGTCATCCTGATATAATTACAAATGGTGGCCCCTTTGTGTCCTCATTTGAATGATAAATGACATGGTCTTTCTAACAAATATATATCTATATATATGTATATATACACACACATACACATATACTTTATTTTTCACTCTTTATGCTATTACCATTGTCCCAATTTCCCCCCTTACCCCCTCCACCCAGCCACTCCCCCACTCCCTCAGGCAATTCCCACACCATTGCCCACATCCATGGATTGTGCGTGTATGTTTTTTGGCTACTCTATTCCCTATGCTATACTTTACATCCCCGTGACTATTCTGCAACTACCAATATGTATTAAATCACTTCACCATTTTTGTCCATCCCCCAACCCCTCCTCCCATCAGGCAACCATCAAAACATTCTCTGTAACTATGATTTTGTTTCTGTTCTGTTTGTTTATTTTGTTTGTTAGATTCAATTATTGATTGATATGTATTATCATTTTATTGTTGGTATTTTTTTTATCTTCTTCTTAAAGAAGACCCTTTAACATTTCATATAATACTGGTTTAGTGGTGATGAACCCCTTTAGCTTTTTTGTATCTAGGAAGTTCTTTATCTATCCTTCAACTCTGATACAGCTTTGCTGGATAGAGTAATCTTGGTGTAGGTTCTTGCTTTCTGTCACTTTGAATATTTTTTGCCAATCCCTCCTAGCCTGCAAAGTTTTTTTTGAGAAATCAGCTGACAGTTTTATGGAAGCTCCCCTGTAGTTAATTAAATGGTTTTTCTCTTGCTGCTTTTAAGACTCTCTATTTGTATATTTAACCTTTGGCATTTTAATTATGATGTGTCTTGGAATAGGCCTCTTTAGGTTCATCTTATTTGGGAATCTCTGCTTTCTGGATTTGTATGTCTATTTCCTTCACCAAATTAGGGAATTTTTCTGTCCTTATTTTTTCAAATAGTTTTCCAATTTCTTGCTTTCTCTCTTCTTCTTCCGGCACCCCATGATGCAAATGTTGGTGTGCTTGAAGTTGCCCCAGAGGCTCTTTATACTATCCTAATTTTCTTTGAATTCTTTTTTTCTGCTTGCTGTGCTGATTGGTTGGTTGTTTTTTGCTTCCTTATATTCCAAATGACTAATGTGTTTCTTGGCTTCATCTACTCTACTGTTGATTCCCTGTAAATTGTTCTTTATTTCAATTAGTGTAGCCTTCATTTCTGACTGAATCTTTTTTATGCTACTGAGGTCCTCACTCAGTTCCTTGAGCATCCTTATCACCAGTGTTCTGAACTCTGCATCTAGTAGATTGCTTGTCTCCATTTTGTTTAGCTCTTTTTCTGGAGTTTTGATTTGTTCTTTTATTTGGGCCATGTTTTTTTGTCTCCTCATTTTGACAATCTCCCTGCGTTTGTTTGTAGGTAGAATCGCTCATCTCTCAGGCTTGGCAGAGTGGCCTAAGGTAGCAGATGTCCTGTAGAGTCTAGCAGCACAGCCTCCCCTATTACCCAAGCTGGGTATTCAAGGTGCACTCACCATGTAGATCATGTACATCTTCTTGTTGTAGTTGAGCCTTGATTGCTGTTGGCACATCCAAGGTCAGCCACTGCCTATGTACTGTCTCAGGTCACACAGCATAAACTACAAAATGATCTACAAATGGCTACTACTTGTGCTGGACTTGGAAGTGTCCCGACAAGGCCAAACTATGAACCAGTGCCACCTGCTGCTAGTGCTGGGCCTAGGACAATTTAGCAAGAGGTATGGGACAATCTGAATCCAGGGGCTGCTTGTTTTAGAGGACTTAGGAAAATCTGAAGAATGGGACAAGACAAGCCATTTGTATGGAAAAGCCACTGGAAACAGCTCTGGTGGGCCCAAAGTTGGGTGGGGAAGGGCCTCAGGGATTCACAAGAGTGGGGAAAAGGGTGTGAGCCAGGCTGATCAAGTCTCAGATGTATAGTCTGCCTGCTGGCTCTGTGGTTCTGTTGGAGAAAGGCTAAGAAAAGGAACAGTGGCCTCTGCCAGCGCTCCTGTCTGAGAGAAAGCTGCCCCCAAGCTCTCTCCCTGATGCTGGACAATTCAATTCCTCCCTCTATGTCTCTGATGCCTTTGAATCTGCTGCCTCCCTGCTGGAGCCCAGTGGGAATGAGTCCAGATAAGTCTGTATGGGGCACTTTAAGAGGAACTGCCTGGGACTCCAGAAGTTTCGGTCTTCCATAGCCTAAATCCCCACTGGTTTGTTTTACAGTCAGAAGTTATGGAGACTTATCTTCCTGGCACTGGAACCTTGGACTGAAGGGCCTGGTGTGGGGCTGGGATCCCCTGCTCCTGATTTTTATTTGCATCATGTGGGTGTGGGACCAGCCTGTTCTACATCTCTTCCCCTCCTACCAGTCTTGATGTGATTTCTTCCTTAATTCTGTAGTTGTAGGACTTCCGTTCATCTTGATTTTTGATCGTTCTGAATGGTGCTTTTTCTATAGTTTAGTTGTGCAAGGAAGGGAGCCTTGTTTACCTATGCTGTTATCTTGACTGGAAGTCTAACAATAATATTTTTAGTGCTTGAAACATTTTCCTTCAGTGTCTTTCTATAATTTAACTTGCTGTGTATGACTATGGTTTCATCAGCAAGAGGGTTATCTTTAATATCCTGAGGTCACCATCTTTTGGCAGAAATTCCACCACTTTTATATGTGTGGTTCCTGATAGATTTAATTGATCACAAGAATGTATCCAAGAGTGACTATAGCCAAACCTGGGAAGTAGGGGAGTTTCAGATCAGAGTCTTGATCCCTCCAGGATAATCTTCTCTATCCTAGTCTCCTGAGTTACATGACTTCCTTCAAATTTTTCTTCCCCAACCTGTGCTGCTATTGCTAGTCTCTCCTGCTCCAAGGCCTTAAGACCTCAGATTCTCCACTAGCACCAGCATAATTGAAAAGGGTTATTTGAAATTTTCAAAGGAGCAAAGACTTGAAAGACAAAAGGAAAGCTTTATTGGAATTTCAGGCATCCACCCTTAAGATCACACCGCTCAGGTTCTTCATTTACCCTTATGTCTATATCATCAGAATCAGTGAAGCCAACAGACACCAGGTGATCAACAGGATTCCCCAGTGTAAATGATCTGAAACATAGGTAGAAAACAGCCTGGTTTCAAACATGTATTCCTTGGGCTATGTAGCTATGTTATATGTTTCTGAAAATGACAATAATTAGAAAGCATACCTAGATATCTAAAATAGTGTGTCTGTCATTTCATACTTGGAATAGAGAAAATATTTGAGATCTGTGTAATGCTAGGCTTTTGATATATAAGAAAATATATGCAAGGAATATTAAGTAACTCCCTTAATTAAATTAGCATACACCTGGCAGTCTAATTGTGTGGTAATTACTTTTTACTCTGTGAGGAAAAAAGTCTTATAATATCAGTAAATTCTGGTGGGTATTTCCCATAGACAAATTAAAAAATATAAGGTATTTTATTAGATCACTCAAAATCCTTTTAGTAGTTCTGATGTTATCTTCCTTCCACCCTTCCATCACTGATTTATGAACTTTTACGGTTTACTTTACCGTGGTATGTAAGGACTAGTGTAAACATTATCTTTGCAAATGTTTTCAGATGTCCAGGTATGAATTTCTGCCTAGCTTTAATGGAATTCATTATACAGACATGCACTATTTTGTGGACTGAATCATCTTTGTGAATTGACCGTGGTTCATTGTTACTTTAACCACAAAGCATTTAATGATGCAAATGACCAGCACATTTCTGAAGTACTGGAGCATGCATCAGTGGAAAGATTCATTCGTCTTGACCTGCAAAAGCCTGGTGTTAGGTTGAGAGTAGTTAGTCCTAATGTAGGTAGGATACATATGAGCATTCA
Organism: Micronycteris hirsuta; assembly: GCA_004026765.1. NCBI lineage: Eukaryota > Metazoa > Chordata > Mammalia > Chiroptera > Phyllostomidae > Micronycteris > Micronycteris hirsuta. The sequence goes on along the minus strand of PVJI01005058.1, from coordinate 6,454 downwards.
GTCCTGGTACAAAGTTATCATTTTCCACTAGAAGTTTTCATAAGAAATGGCTTATAGCAGGTTTTGTTCATATTGTATGTTAACCATCTTATAGACAAATAAAATGAATTTCTACTCTTTCAAAAAAATTCATGGTTCTGCCTCTGTACCCTCTCCCCAAGGCTCTGTTTTTATTTTTATTAATTTATTTGCTAAGTGGATATTTAATAAGCACCATCTCTTTGCTCCAACAAGGTATTGTGCTAGGCACCATGTCGTGAAAGATATGACCTCTGACTTCCAATGGGTTGCAGGCTGGTGGGAGGGCTAAGACTTGCATGTAATATTGATATTCCAGGTTATGACGATGTGACGTATTTGATGCAAACCATGTGCTCCAGATATCTGAAATAAAAGGAATCCTGGCTGTAGTGGGAACAATGTTTAGAACTGAAGGATGGACTTCTTTTTTTTTCAATTCACCATTTTTTTAATTTAATATATTTTATTGATTATGCTATTACAGTTGTCCCATTTCCCCCCCTTTATTCCCCTCCGCCCCACATACCCCCATTCCCTGCCCTTCAGTTTTTGTCCATGGGTCATACACATAAGTTCTTTGGTGCACCGAGAAAAAAAAATGCTTAGCCTTTTCCATACAAATGACTTGTCTTGTCCCATTCTTCAGATTTTCCCAAGTCCTCTAAAACAAGGGCCACAGCCTTAGGTGTTCACCAGGGTGGGGTAACCTACATTGTTGTGTTGTGATGCTGCCTGTGGGGGCAGGGCCTCAGCAAACAATGGTGCTTGCACTGCTCTCCACACTTCCCCCGCTACCCACAAGCAAGTTGGGTCCTTCTGTGCTGGCTCCAGGGTGGGTGGGTGGGCTTGGTAGTTCCAAGGCCCTGTGGATCTCTCCAATGAACTCTTCTGTGAGGCTGGGAGTTCCTCCCGCTGCCACCTCAACCCCCACAGGTGTTTTCAATCGGTGGTTTGAGGCTTTATTTCCCTGCAATGGTGGGTTGCACAGTCTGCTCTACTCCCCAGCTTTTTCTCCCAGTTTATCTGGGTGAGAATGAGGGACCACCTGGTCCACCAGTCTCGGCCCCACTGGGTCTGGGTCGGCCAGCCGTGGGTTTCGCAGAGTGCGGCAGCTGCATTTTGGCCAGGCGAACCCGCCGTTGGTCTCTCCTGTCTTGCCGCATGCTCTCCACCCGGCTCTGTCCCACTTACCGGTCTGGATGAACGTGTCTTCTTTAACTCCTTGATTGTTGGACTTCCATACAGTTAGATTTTCTGTCAGTTCTGGCTGTTTTTGTTTTGTAAATTGTTGTTTTTCCTCTTTTGGTTGTGCGAGGAGGCATAGTGTGTCTACCTACGCCTCCATCTTGGCCAGGAGTTAGGGATGGACTTCTTTTAGATAAAGACTGGAGGGCAGTGCTGGGCCATGAAGCTACAGCAGAAGTGACAGCAGGCAGACTAGAAGGCCGCTGTATGGTCAGAAACTAGACCGAAATAAGATGCATTTAGACTTCAACCTTGAAGAGTAGTATGGCTTGAGACTGGAAGGTTAGCTAGGGGCCAGATTTTAAGGCTAAATTGTTTGGTCCTAATTCCATAGGCAGTGAAGAAATGGTCAAAGATTTAAAGTAGGAGCTTGGCAACTTTGCTGTGGTGTAAGAAGATGATTAAGGGCAATTTGTGGGATGAATCACAGGAAGGAGGAAGGTCAGTTAGGAAGTTACTGCAACACTCAAGGTATGATAAGGTGTGATAAGAGCTGGCATGGAGGTAGTATAAGTGTGAATAAAAGGGATTGAAGATACGTAATGTGGGAGTGTCATTTCATTTCCCCAGAAAATTGAGATTGGGCAGATTAGTGAAGCAATAGAGTCAGTTATGCTCTGCCAAGTCTTTCAAAAATATAGCAATCTATTCTGCAGAAACTGTGCCTGTGATTTACTTATGAATGCTATGAAATGGACTCAGTCAATAATTTAAAAGACATATATCAAGTGATAGATAATGATTATCATCACCTTACATCAATATGCTTCCTTTTCCATTCCTCCACTCCCCACCCTCTGCTGATATTACCTGTTCAACCCTCATCCACCCCCCAAAAACTGATGAAGCATTTCCGTTTTGAAGATGGGAAACTGCAGCACAGAAAGTTTAAGTGTACAAAGTGACACAAAAGCAATTCCCATTGCACCAGCTTTCTTTAGCAAGAGGCAGGTCAGGATAGCTTTAGATGACATTTACCTAACAGTGAAATAATTTGACCAAGACAAACTTTTGATGAAACAGGCTAGTGGGGGATAATTAAAGCTGCATGTATGTGGAGGACCGGGGTGGGTCATCTAACAAGGAGCTCTTTAATTGCTGAAGCTGTCGTGGGTAATTTAGAAAATTTAGGACAATGACATTGGATTTGTGGACCCTGAGAAAGAAGAGACCTACTAAGAAGGGCTCGCTGTAGCTTAACTGGACTCAAAGTTAAAAACAAGCTACAGCCTCTCATGCAAACCTCACTTCAGGGAGAATCCTGCACTAAGCTGCCTGCCTCCTCTGCTGAACCGCCTGCCTGCACTGTGTTCCCGCCTTCCGAGCCAACCCTTATAAGGAGTTCCTGGAATAGTCATTTCAGCCAATAGGACTAAGGCTTTCCCCATCCAATGAGAGCTGCATACCTTTGTCCCCATAAGCATTTTCGCCAACTAATCTGAGCAGCTCCATTCTGACCAAACAAGACAGCGTTTATTGGATCAATCAAATTGTGAGGATTTGAAGTCCTCATTCCCATGAGGACCTACCAATCAGGAACCAGGGACAGGGACTTCTGTCTGTATAAGTCAACTCCCCTCTGGCTTGGAAGGACAGTTTTCCTTTACACTGAAGACTGGAGGTTGTGTTTCCCCAGCTGGAGCTGAAACAGCAAAGACATCTCACTGGAACAAAGCACAGATGAGCAGGGCAGGGCAGGGCAGAGCAGAGCCAACGGGGGGTGGAGCAGAGCATAGCTCTCTAGCCGAAGAGGGGCCTGGCTCCAGGGCCACCTCACTCCAGGGCCCCACAGCCATGCTGTTTCATTGCAGTGCTACTTTATAACTGAGCAGCGGTAACACTACTGAGCTGTCCCACAGTTGTGCTGTTCTCACGGCCATGCTGTATCACCATTGAGCTGTTCACACTGATTGAAATTGCCTTCTTCACCACACCCCAAATTGGGGATTCCTGTTGGTGTTGAATTGATGCCAGTGACCATTAGTTAACAGATTGTTGTCACAAATTATTTAGGATAACTTTTGTCTTCTTGTTAAAAAAAAAAAGGCTTGTTAATACTTTTAATACTTTGCTTTGTTTTGAATATGTCACAATCTACCTGCTGCCTGCATGGAATTGTCTTGACCCATCAAGGGGAAGAGAAAACTGAGAAATCAAACAGAACATAAAGTTCAGCTGATACAGGCCTTGACAACGTCACTGAATGCCCATCCCGGCAGAGGACAGAGTAAGATATGATTTAACTGGACTGATTACTAAGAATGTACACTGCTTATGCACTGAGTATTTGTTATCCATTCGGGAATAGAGACCTTCTGGTTTTGCATGTATATATGATGAGGAAGGAAGAGGGACAGGAAAAAAAATAAGAGATTTTCCTAAAAGCAGAATTTTCTGAGTATTTATGGTTAAATCCTTTTTTCCCCTTAAATTACTTAAAGATCTAGCATTCAAGTGTTTGAAATGGAAATAATCCTTTTAGGATCCTAGTTTATTGCTCAATTTTGTTTGTACAGAGTTGCCGGGGGAGGCTGCACTCTAATATGCTCTGATCTACTCTTCTTTAACAAACAATAGAATTACTGGACTTTGAAAGCTGACATGGGGGAAGAGGTGGGGGGAAAGGAAATGTTTATACTTCCTCATTTGGACACGGCTCCTTCAGAAACCTGATACTAAATATCTTCCTGCATATGGAGGAGGGAAGAAAGAGACTATACAGGCATTCTGTATATAATGTTGAAATAAAACCCTCTATTGTCTACCAAGACAATAGAACTAGTCTATAATAATGTAGTACAAGTAGAGCATAAACTACACAAGCCAGCAATGCAATCTTTGTTCCCGTGTAATCTTCCATATCAACTACTGACAACCCCCAGAGGTAAGCGAAAGGCCTTTCTCCTATTTCCCCATAACTTGCCACCGCTCCTGTCCCTTCGCTGTGTAGGAAGTAGGAAGTAGTGTAACACGGCTCACCTTTGGGACGGCTAAACACGTTTGACAGCACAGGGACCCTCCTCAGTCTTGGCCCAAGTCTCAAACTAAGCCCAAACTGTTTGTGCAGATAAACAAAATGAATCAACTTCATGAACAGTTTCAAAGTCTACAGGGGATGTTTCTTTTAGTGGTGAGAGAAGTAGAAATACTGGTAAGTAAGATGCGGGTGCTCACAATCGAAGCAGCACTTGAGAAGACATCACTGTAACTTCTATCTAGAAAGGTAGCATCTTTTTATGGGCCTCGTAGATGGAGACACAATGCATTATTGGAACAAAGTACACTATCCGCCCACAGCAGGAGGAATACAGAACCACTCACTGAGTACACGGAAGCTGACACGGAGCTGAGGGCGTACTTACAGATTTATCACAGCCCACCATTCTGCGAGGTGCTGGTGGCCACTTCAGTGAAGACGAAGACTGGCGTGCTGCCGTCTGCATGAAAGGTACATTCGCGGTGGGCATTCTGCCCCGAAGCACAGATGACCATCGGATAAATATCTCAACTCCTGGTGTTTTTCCTGAGCCGAGCCAAATTTGAGCTTCTAAAATTGCTTGCATTTTTCCATAATTAGTCTTGCTGAAACCTATGACTTCAGGTTATATGCAAAAGTTAAAAATAATTACTTCACAAATCATGTCACACTTTTTGCAACCATAACATTAACCTTTTGTTTAATAGAAACTTCAATCTGTTAAAAATATTTTACGAATTAGAGAAATTAGTCTAAAGACAAAGACCATTAAGAACAGCAAAAGCAATTAAGGCAGGGCAATTGCATATTTTTTAAAAATTAGAAGGGCCTTGAGAGAAAAACAGTTTATGCTGTTATCTTTGCTTTGCTGGAGAACAGATGAGAAAGGCTCATGAAGTTCATAGTCTCGTGACACCCTGCCCTCCTCACAATAAAAAAGGCTGGTTCCAAATCTTTCTGCTACGCCTTTGATTCTGGTACACATCTCAGTGTCTGTCACATCCAGAAGTTCAATGACATTTATAAAATACCTATAACTGTTGCAGGGGATATACCAGTGAACCAAATGAAGACCCTGATCTAACAAATCTTATAATCTACAGAAGAGACATACAATAGATAACATAAATATCTGTGGGAAAAGTGTTAAAAAGGGAATAGAGAAATTTATGGAATTATAAAAAATGTTGACTAGCTTTCTTATATAGAGATAACCAGGAAGGGATTTGGCTGAAACTTGAATAATTTGAGGAGTATGTGAGGTAGATATCTGGAATAATGGCTCCAGACAGAACAAACGGCAAGTGCATAGGTCCCTGGGCAGGCACCCGTTTAGTGTTGTTAGAAGTATGGAGCTGGCTGGGGCAGAGCAGGAGGAGGTGCGATCAGAGAGGCCAGATGGGGTGAGTGGACGGATCACGGATGGGCCTTCAGGCAACATTAAGGAGTTGAAATTTTATTCTGAATGAGATGGATAATTTGTCACAGTGGCAATGCACTTCAAGGATGCTCATATTTTGAAAGTGCTCTTGAACAAAGAGAAAATAAGTTTATACCAAGAAAGGTGAGTTTAGATGTGTAAAATAATGTTTGGATTTGAAGGCATTTAATCATTGGACAAGGTTATCAATAAATCTCTTTCCCCAGAGATGCTTAGGAAAAACCATGTTTACTTGACATGAACTACCACTTGGGAAAAAAGCATCCATGTGCTTTTCCACCCAGCCATTTCAACTAATGGACAGTCACTCTGATCAACCATGAAATCAAAGTGATTGACTAATTAAGGTCACCGGGAAAACTTAAATATTTCAGTCTTCAGTCTATTGTTTTTTATCAGTAGGTACTTCCCAGGGGAAATACCCATTTGTCTCTAGGACAGTAGTTCTGTTAATTTGGCTCATGAACAATTTCAGTAGAACTTCAGTTATTTATTCTAGAAAAAATTTTTTTTTGAGAAAAGAGCATAGAGGTTGACTAGGACGTGAAGGCAACTGGGGACAATGCCTGCTTTAATATTCTTTCAAACTGGTATTTTAAAAATATTAGCCCCAAACTAATTTTAGTGGGAATGCAGAGAAATGAATTGTGTTTTACTAAATATTATGTACAAACCAGGTTCTTATCAGTAACCTTTCAGGGCCCAATTAAGAACATTCTGCTGGAAAATTTGGCGAAGGTTTTCTTATTCTTTGTATTTGATTTTTTTTT